>VZQC01007830.1:1700594-1772776 GCA_009823505.1 Rhizomys pruinosus
AAAAAAAAAGAAAAAAATGGGGGTGGGGATACAGATAGAAATGAAACCTCTCTGTCAAAAACCTTGCAATTCAAATCTTAAAACTAACTACGGGAAAAGATTTGTATGTTCCAACAGGTCAAAATGTCACCAACTTAACAGCTGAGAAAGAAAAGATACAGCTTTGCATCGAGTAGGATGTACCAGAAAGTGCCAACAGAAAGGTTGGCCCACCGAACAGTGAAAGGAAGAAAAGCCTCAGATTGCCACAGTGCACTTTCTACAAAGCCTTGTTTATGCTAGCCGGCTTCCTGAAACCTAGATGTGCTCTTTAGAAAATGGATTTAGGGGGCTGGAGAGATAGCCTAGCGGTTAAGAGCACCGACTGCTCTTGCAGAGGACCCGGGTTCGATCCCCAGCACCCACATGGCGGCTGAGAACAGTTTGTAACTCCAATTCCGGGAGAACTCCAGTTCCAGGGGAATCTGAGACCCTCTTCTGACCTCCGCGGCATTGCACGACACGGGTGCACAAACCTACATGCAGACAGTACATTCATACACATTCAAAAATAAATAAAAAAAAAAAATTAAAAAAAAGAAAATGGATTTAGGATTGTGACACCTTTTGCCCAAGTCCCCAAAGGGGGCTGCAGGGCCAATTGTCTATTGATGAGCAGGGGCGGGCTCGAATCCCTGGCCTTTGTAGGTAATCCAGGCAAAAGCCTGCTCCTTTATAGCTTTAGCCTAATGGAATATCAGGTCCCACATATACTGAGGTCTTTCAGCCTCTCCCTCTCTCACTTTCTCTCTCTGGGTATGGGTATGGGTATGGGTATGGGTATGGGTATGGGTATGTCTATATCCAAATCTTTTTATCTGTTGCTTTAGTACTACATTGTATACCTGGCCTTCTCTCAGTGTTCAGGATGTGGAAACAGGAAAATTAAATATAATTCTGTCTTGTTTTATAGATGATTGTTGGCTAACATATATCTGGAAATTGGCAGATTAAAAAAAAATGTGTTCCATTATGACAGAATGCATGATCTAGGGTGGGGTAGGGGGAAGGAAAATGGGAATATGCCTGATCTGAATTGAAAAATGATGTCTGAAACACACAAAACAATAAAAAATAAAGTAATAAATGAAAAAATATAATAAAAATAAATAAATAAATAAATAAATTAATTAATTAATTCACCCCCCCAAAAAAAAATGTGTTCTAAACTTGTTGGAGAAAGTTGAGCTTCATTAGTGAGAAAGGAGTCCATGAAGGACATGTGCAAGTGAGTGCACACACACACACAAGTCACTCTTGAAAATCTGAGTAGGAAGAAATCACACCAAGTGGCAGCCCAGAAGTTTACAAGTTCACACCACACACACACACACACACACACATGCACACACACATACACACACACGAAGTTCACACACACACACATGGCAGTTCACATGTGTGCATGTTTCCTTCTTATTACCAATGCAAACTTGTCCTACAGATTTTTTCCTTATTCTTATCCAGGCCTTACTCTTTGATGACATTTATATGGTTTTTAGATTTACCTTTTATTATAATCATAGATTCAATTTTGTGAGAACCCCCCAAATAAATAAATGACATTGGTAGTGGAAGTAGAAACATTTATTTTTGGATCTAATTAATCTTCAGTTTCAAAACATTACTTTGCTTCATAATGTCATGAGCATAAAATGAACAAAAAGTTAAAGTATGAGAATATAGTTCTCATTTGGAGTGGTTTCTAAAATCTGGATGTTTTATGTAGCTGGATTGATGTTTTTTAAATAGTTCTAGGTCTTTCTTATTCAATGTCTGGCTAAATATGATAAGATAAAAATGTAAAATAGTATTAAAATAATGAAAGATTACAGGTCCACAGGAGGAGAATATATTTACAGTTGTCAACATTTTATTTTCATTTTGATCACTTAAAGCTGATAAATGTAAAAGTGAATTATCAGAAATGTTCTGAGAGTTAGACGGAACCAGAAAGTTAACAACTCATGTTAACAATGCCTTCCATAAATACCTATTTTTGAAAATGTCGTCAGGCATGGTGGCACATGCTTTTAATTCTAGCACTTGGGAGGTTGAGGCAGGCAGATCTATGTGAGTTCAAAGCCAGCCTGGTCTACAGAGTGAGTTCCAGGACAGCTGGGGCTACAGGGAGATCCTGTCTCAAAAAGAAAAAAAAGAAAAAGAAAAAGAAAATGTGTTCCACACTCAGGAGATCTGAGTGACAGTAAAAGATGACCTGGTACATACCCAGTGTCATAATGATTAGCCCTGTATAATGTTAAAGTAGCAGAAATTTGGATTTAAATTATTCTTGCAATTAGAAAGAGAACTTGCTCTTTACATCACAAAAATCTTAAATGGTCATTTAAAAATTTGTTTTAGCTAACATGACTTTGTGTGTTTAGGATGACTTCTTATTAAACATGTTAGGGAAGTGTTTGCTTAAACTTTATTGTTTAAATTTTACTATTTGTCTGACTATAAAAGACACTTCTTGGAAGTAGGTCTGTACTGTATCTGTTAAGTTCACAGAGGCTCATTGTTAATTTTAGAGCATGCTTTCTGTATTCAAAAGCATCAATGCTAATTACGACTTTCCTGCCAGCATAGCTGCTAGAGTCATACAATTGCCATTATAATTACACATGCACATCTCTACATTTGTGCAGTGGTGGGACTTTTATCTTGGGGACAATCAACAGATACTTAATTGTACTTAATACCCACTCAATGAGAAGGAGCTCATGTATGGTACTGTAAAAATATCCAAATGCACAAGGCTGGATAGATTACAGATCTCAGATAATACCAAAGGCTATCATATCCCAAGAGAAATGTAATTTCTTACTATGTGTTATATATGGATCCTTATATTTACAAACAAGTATGCCAGTTACCTCTCATCAAAGAAGCTTCTTTTGCAACAACACAACTCATCACACACAGATAAATGTCTGTGAGATGTTCAAACCTAAGTGACACATCTATAATGGAATCTTTACATAAGGCTCACCGAATACAGTGGATTAATGGGTTGAGAATACTAATGCATCTCTCAACTTTCACCAATGAAGCTCCCTCATGCAACAGAGGGTAAGTAATGAACAAAAAAGGCCACACATAGCCAAAGCATAGAGAATAAGAGTTTGTAAAATGTAGTCCCTGGCAGGTCTCCTGTATTAAACTTCACCCACCCAGGTCCCAGGGACCATTGCAGAAGAGAGGGCAGAAAGATTGTAAGAGTCAGGGAGGTGGTACATGACCATAAGGAAACAGAATCTTACAGACTCCTGGGATAGTTTTCATATAAACCTAGAGTAAGAGTGTCAGCATGCACAGGGCCATGCAAGCCCAAACAGCCAACTCCAACATAGAACTGCGGAAATGGGCAGTAGGACTAAACCTTAGCCAAAGAACTATTGGCAGCTGATTACTGCCAGGTAAGGGAGAGTTGACCTTCTTTAAGGGAGAGACTCTAGATAGGCTGACAAGACTCCAGTGGATGCACTTGTATTGAAGGACATCTGGGTACATTAACTCAATAGGGCCTAACATATATGACAGAATGCATGAAATCTGCTAGTAGGGATATGGGAGGGTGTTCATGGGGATGGGGTATGAACATGATTAAAATATTTTGTACGAAATGCATAAATTTCAATGGAAATATACATTAAAATAAAATTACAGTACTCTATATTTTAGAATTCAGGATAATATAGACTTTTAAAAGATGTCCTTATAGGTTGTTGCCAACTTTTTCTTTTATCACCTTCAGGATTTCAGGCTTCACGTTGAGATCTTTGATCCACCTGGAGTTGATTTTTGTACATAGTGAGAGGTACAGGTTTAATTTTGTTCTTCTACAGATATTGATCCAATTTTGCCAGCACCATTTGCTGAAGATGCTATCCTTCCTCTGCCCCTTTGTCAAATATGAGGTGGCTGAAATTTTATGAGCTCAAATTTGGATCTTCAATTTTGTTCCATTGGTCAACTGGTCTGTTTTGTGCCAGTATCAAGATGTCTTTATGAGCATGGCCTTGTAATATAGTTTGAATTCTGGTAGGGCAATCCCCCCCTGTATTGCACTTTTCACTCAGGGTTGCTTTAGCTCTTCAGGGTCTTTTGTTTTTCCATATGAATTTAACGACTTTTTTTCCAAGACTGTGAAGAAGCTCATAGAGATTTTGATTGGGATTGCATTGAATCTGTATATCAGTTTGGGTAAAATGGACATTTTTATTATATTAATTTTCCTGATCCATGAGCATGGAAGGTCCTTCCATCTTTTGATGTCATTTTCAATTTCCTTCTTCAGGGGTTTAAAATTTTTGTTGAAGAGATCTTTGGTATTTTTGGTTAGGTTTGATCCCAGGTATCTTATTATTTTTGAGGGTATTGTGAGTGGGAAGGTCTCCTTGTATTCCTTTTCCACATGTTTATTGTTGGTGTAAAGAAAGGCTACTGATTTTTCTAGGTTGATTTTGTAGCCCAACACTTTAATAAAACTCTTAATCATTTCTAGAAGTTTTCTGGTGGAGTTTTTAGCATCCCTTAGGTAAACTATCATATCATCTGCAAAGAGGGATAGCTTAACTTCTTCTTTTCCGATTAATACTCCTTTAATTTCCTTCTCTTGTCTCATTGCCCTAGCAAGTATTTTGAGCATTATGTTGAAGAGGAGTGGCGATAGAGGGCAGCCTTGCCGGCTTCCCGCCTTTAAGGGAAATGGTTCCAATTTTTCTCCATTTAGGATGATGTTGGCAGTAGGTTTGCTACATGTGGCTTTGAACATGTTGAGGAATGTTCCTTTCAGTCCTATTCCCTCTAGGACTTTAAACATGAAGGGATGCTGGATCTTGTCAAAGGCTTTTTCTGCATCAATTGAGATGATCCTGTGGTTTTTGTCTCATTCCATTTATGTGTTTTATGATATTTATTGATTTTCATATGTTGAATCATCCCTGCATCTCTGGTATGAATCCAACTTGATCATGATGGATGATCTTTTTGATGTGGGTCTGTATGCGATTTGCAAGTATTTTGTTGAGAATTTTTGCATCTATATTCATTAGTGAGATGGGTCTATAGCTTTCTTTTTGCTTGCATCTTTGCCTGGCTTTGGTATTAGAATGATGCTGGCTTCATAGAAGGAGTTTGGGAGAGTTCCCTCTGTATCCCTCTAAACAGTTTGAGTAGCAATGGTTGTAAGACCTCTTTAAATGTTTTATAGAATTCTGACGTGAAACCATTTGGACCAGGGCTTCTTTTGTTGGGAGGTTTTTAATTACATCTTCAATTTCTTCTAATATCATTGGTCTCTTTAAACTGTCAATCTCTTCTTGGTTAAGCTTTGTTGCTTCCCAGGATTTCAGATATTCATCCATTTCTCTTAGGTTTTGAATTTAGTAGAGTATAGATTTTTGAAGTATTCCTGTATGATTGTCTGGATTTTTTTCTTTGTTTTTATGTTTCCCCTTTCATCACTAATACTCTTGATTTGGAGTTGCTCTCTCTCTTTTTTTTTTTTTTTTTTGTAACTGGGCTAGAGGTCTGTCCATTTGTTTATTTTGGATTCGTTGATTTGATAGTTTGTTTTCTTTGATCTATTTCATTGCCATTTCATGTCTTATTTTTGTTATTTATTCCGTTTGTTGGGTTTAGGGGTTCATTTGTTGCTTCAAGTGTTTTTAGCTGCAGTCGTCAGGTATGTGTGTGTTTGTTCCCTTTCTGGTTTTTTTTATGTGGGACTTAGAGGCTACAAATTTCCCTATTACGGATGCCTTTAAAGTAATCCACTGGGGGGCTGGAGAGATGGCCTCGTGAGTGTTAAGAGTGCCCACTTGCTCGTTGCAGATGACCCGGGGGTTTCGATCCCCAGCACCCACATGCGGGGCAGGAACCGTCTGTAAACCCAATTCCAGAGAGAACTCCAGTTTCCAGGGGAATCCGACACCCTCTTTTGACCTCTGTGGCATTGCACGGGCCACAGGTTACACAGACTTGATTGCAGACAGTAATGCATACACATACAGAGAAATAAATAAAATAAATTAAATAAAAAAAACAAAAGTATTCACACATTGGTTTTGGTGTTGTATTGTCTTTTTCATTCAGTTCCATGATACGTTTTATTTCACTTCTTTATTTCTTCCCTGACCCATTCATTTGTTCAGATGTGTTATTTAGTCTCCACAGTGTTCTGCTTGTAGCTATGTGGACTTTTCTGGGGTTCATTATTGAGCTTTATTGCACCTGTGTTCTGATAGAAGCATGATTGAATTTCTTCTTTCTTGTATTTTTGAGGTTTCCTTTGTGCCCCAGATGTGGTCGATTTTTGGAGATGTTCTTGCGTTGCTGGTGGTAAAGTATATTCTCTGGTATTTTGGGTGGAATACTCTGTAGATGTTCGTGAGGTCCATTTGGTTGTATTGTATTGTTATTTCTGATGTCTTTCTTTTAGTTTTGTCCTATTATCTATCCAGGGGTCTTAAAGAAAAACGTTTGGCAACAAACTACAAGATTCATAGTTGTAGGAGGAGACACTTTCTAAACCAGAAGCAGCCACACAGGAAGTAGGTCAACAGTGACAAGTGTGAGACTCATATAAAAACTCAACAAGCTTCTGTACAGCAACAAGAAACAATCTATCCACCATTAGTAACCTACCATAAACAATTTATACTTTTAAATTCTTATATATTCTAATTGCTTTGCTTTCATTAGTAGGATCTGAATGTATTTCCTGGACAAACTGTCAGGCCATGAAAGGAAACGCCAGGATTGACCAGAGTCAAACAACAGCTCAGAGAAAGGAGATGTTTTGCTTCTCATCCCACCTGTGCCCCTTGTCTAAGCCTAGGGAACAATCTGCAGAAGAGGGGGCATGGTAGTGAAGGCTGTCGTCTAGTGATTGTTATATGTGTAATTTTAAAACACTGACATAGCAAAAAAGACTCATTTGATCAACTTGATTGAACCACTACAGAGCCCCCCCCCCCGCTGGATGGTTGGGCCCATGGTCATGTGTGGTTTGGCACCACTGCTTGCAATTGGTTTTCATGAGGTGCTTGTACTCATAAAATTTCACTTATTTGCTGAAAAATGAAAAAAAAAAAAAAAAAACACCAGAAAGATGCAGACAGTATGGTAGAATGCAGATCTGGGGTGTGGGGTGGGGTGGGTGGAGGAAGGGAAAGGGAAATCATGCCTGAACTGAATTGCAACAATGCTTGTATGAACTACACACCCAAGCATCCATAAAAAAAATTGAAAGGAAAAAAAAAAGATTTCTTGAAATAAAAAAAGAAAAGAAAACAATCACGGTGGTTGAAGGAGAAACCCACAGCGTGGGACAAAATCTTCCAGTGGACACATCTGACAGAGGCATTAACGTCATAAGTAGTAACATACTCAAAAAACAAAGAAGTACAGAGACAAATGAACACTCAAGATTGGCAGTAAAGAGCTGAACAGAGACTCACCAGTAGGGAATTAAACATGGCTGAGAAATATCTTAAAAAGTGTTCATCATCATTAATAATTAAGGAATTGCAAAATTACAACCACTCTCAGATATATCTCATCCAGTTATGGCTAGCTAGTACCAAGAAAAAAAGACAACAAGATGCTGGAGGGGTTGTGGGAAAAGGGAACACTTCATCCCATTGCTTGGTGTTAATGTAAACTAGTACAACCACCTAGAAGAAAGCAGTGTGGAGAACCCTTAAAAGACTTGGAATGAGCTTCCCACCTGACCCAATCATACCACTCCTGTGGTATATTACCAAATAGACTCATCCTACTAAAAGATACATGTCACAGTCCATGCTATTGCAGCTCTCTTCCCACAATGGTGAAGAGGTTCCCTAGGAACCACTCTCCCAGACCCTAATGAGTTCCTCCTCAACAGAGTAGTGCATGTGTCAATTTACACATATGAGTAGGACCCGCAGTAAGGAGGTGATGGCATTATGAACTTTGCAGGTAAATGGATGGAGCTCGAAGCCCATTATGCTGATGAGGTGACACAGTCCCAGAAAGACCAACGGAGATTGAGTTTCCTCATTTGTGGATGAATAACACCAATCCCAGACAAAAGCCGACGCGCGATATTGTGGTGCTAGAGGAACTCGTTCAGTTGGTTAGCCTATTTTTTTCACTGTGAAAAGCAACTAGGTTGTTATATAATGTGAATCTCTAAATGGGCTCTAGAATCCACCCACCAATTATTTTTCAGACTCTGTATTTACCATATATGAGTGGAGAATATGTATCCATATTTTATAATAATATGAAATTAACTGAGGAAAGTGCTTCCTAAGCATAAATATGAATCGTACGTATGCGTCCATGGCTCTATGATCGGAGCAGGAATCCTACGTCATAGGGGAGTGGTTCGATGGGGTGGGGTGGGGGGAAGGGATAGGGGAATATGCCTGAACAGAAATGAAAAATGATGTATGAAATACATAATACATCAATAAAAAATGTAAAAAAAAAAAAGACCTTCTACAACTAAAAGAAAAAAAAGTGGTAGAGCTGAGTAAATTTCCAAAATAAAATGTTGAGTGTGTAAAGTAAAATATTACTACTTTAGGCTGTCCCTGTAACAATCAAGAATAAGAAAACAATTTATTGTGCCACCGGGATTTGTGGCAGGGCCCACTTTATCCTGGGACTACCCATGTGGAAAATACTCCAGGAAAGCACACCACGTGTACGCAGGTTGAGGTTCAAATGCAGAGAGAGCGTTTTTATTCCAACATGTCTGCTTAAATATCCATCATGACTCAATCCTCGGGAATGCTAAATCTTTTCGTCACTACACTCCACCCCATAGGTGTGGCCAGGGAGGTCCCATTAGTTTAGAATCCAACCCATCTTAACTAAGTTTTCCCACAATGCTAACCTTAGTGTATTTTCTATATATTGATTTGTAGTATTCTATAATGCTATGTTCACAGTAAAATTTGTTTGTATTATACACTTATGATTTAAAAAATAAATAAATAAAAGATGCCCCTGTATACTAATATGCTAAACTAAGTAATGATGCTTCAATTTTCTACCACATAATATAAAAATACATCTGTTTTGAGGTAGTAGCATGAGAAATTATTACATAACAATTCTTACCTATGTCCTGTTTTTTCACTTTTTATTGTGGTCATATTGTAATATGATTAATTAATACTAGTTTTTAAAATTCAATTGGTTGGTCCAGTGATGCAGCTAATTTGGTAAAGTTCTGACTTCACTCTGGCTTAAGTCTCTAGCACTTAAACAGGTGTGATGGAGCAAGCCCACTGTTCTAGCACTTTGGAGTTGAAGGCAGAAGGATCAGAACTTCAGGGTCATCTTTGGTTGCATAGGAAATCCAAGGCCAGCCAGGGATACGTAGCATCCTATCTCAAAATAAGTGACTAAGCTCATAAATAAAATAAAGGTCTGAAAACCTCAGCAGGCAAACTAATACGTTTACAGTGGAGTTCACAGTTTCTTTTTCTTTGAGAGCCTCAATATTCTCTTCGTTCTTTCCAAAAGTGAAGAGAAATGTGCTACCTTATACATGTTATGTGGCTTCTTGAGTTTATTCGTTGATGACAGAAAAGAAAACATACATATTTTTACTTGCTTTTGATTTTCTTCCCAGGTTTTTGTCTGTCCTCACTGGTCTTTTTCAGTACAGACTGCTGCCTGCCTCCATATCCATATCCACACTCTTGCCACAAACCACGTGATTCAGCCAGTGGACTTCTATGGTGCCATAGCTTTCAAAGGAAATCAGTTTACTGTTGAATTCCTGGAAGATATCCTCTGTCATCCCTCATTTTGGAAGCCATGTTACTCCATGTTTAACTTATTTTTTAATACTTTTATTGATGATTTGTATATTTCATACATTATCTGTCAGTTCAATTTAGATGCATTACCCTCTTCCTGACCCCCTCCCCACCCGTTCATGCCTTCTGCCATGCATATCTTGCATCTTTCTCTGTCTTTCCAAAGTTTTTCACTGCAGAGGCTTGTTGCTTTGGGCAGTGTTTAGCTATCAGTTCTTTGAACCAGTCTTTATGTTGTTGTTGTTCTCTCCCCTTTGTATTGCTCAAACATATGCGTATATAACCATCACATATGTATCAAAATTATGACCTCCGAGAGTAAACTGTATGTTAATTCCAAAATATATTTAGGCATCCATATTTCTCCCTTTTATTTAATCTTATATTACTCTAAAATATGAATATATACCTTCCAACCATATATAGTAACTACAGACTCTGAAAATAAGTGGTGGGTCAATTCTAGAGACCGTTAAAGAGCGGCTCCACATTTCTCCCTTTTATTTAATTTTATATTACTCTAAAATATGAATATATACCTTCCAACCATATATAGTAATTACAGACTCTGAAAATAAGTGGTGGGTCAATTCTAGAGACCGTTAAAGAGCGGCTCTAGAATCGATCCAACACTTACTTTCAGACTCTGTAATTATTGTATATGAGTGGAAAGTATGTATTCATATTTTAGAGTAATATCAAATTAAAGAAGGAAACTGTAAATTCCTAAACATAAAAAAAGATGGAGAGAAAGATGCAGGACATTTATGGCAGAATGCATGATCTGGGGTGGGGTGGGGGGGAAGGGAAAGGGGAATATGTCTAAACTGAACTGAGAAATGTCTGAAATACACAAAACATCAATAAAAGCATTATAAAAAAAAAAAAAGTAAGAGGCTGGAGAGATGGCCTAGCAGTTAAGAGCGCAACTGCTCTTGCAGAGGACCCAGGTTTGATCCCCAGCACCCACATGGTGGCTGAGAATCCTCTGTAGCTCCAATTCCAGGAGAACTCCAGTTCCAGGGGAATCCGACACCCTCTTCTGACCTCTGCAGCACTGCATGACAAGGAGGCACAAACCTACATGCAGACAGTACATTTAAATAAATAATAAATAAATAAGGATAAATAAATAAATAAATAAAAATGTGAGGTGAACGTGATAGCTACTAAACTACAGAAACAAAAACAAAGAAGTAAGAAAACAAATGATCCACTCAAGAGATGGAATAAAGAGCTGAACAGAGACTTCACAGGTGAGGAATTACAGATGGCTGAGAAACATCTTAAAAAGTGTTCAACATCATTAATAATTGAGGAAATGCACATTAAAACCATTTTAAGATATCATCTCACTCTAATAAGACTGGCTAGGATCAAGAAAACAAATGATACCAAATGCTGGAGAGGTTGTGGGGAAAAGGGAGCACTCATCCACCACTGGTGGGAATGTAAACTTGTACAACCACTATGGAAAACAGTGTGGAGAACTCTTAAAAGACTGAAAATGAGTCTACCACCTGACACAGCCATACCACTCCTGGATATATACCCACAAGATTCATCATACACAGAGATACATGCTCAGCCATGTTTACTGCAGCTCTCTCTTCACAATAGCAAAGAGTTGGAACCAACCCAAGTGCCCCTTAACCAATGAGTGGATAAAGAAAATGCAGTACATCTACACAGTAGAGTTCTATGTAGTGGTAAAGAAAGATGACATCATGAACTTTGCAAGTAACTGGATGGAACTAGAAGATATTATGCTGTGACATAACACAGTCCCAGAAAAACAAATGATAAATGGTATCCCTCATTTGTGGATGCTAGCATCAAGTAAGGCAAACTGAGTAACATTAATGTTATATTTCTCTTTATCTGAAAGCAACTGTGCTCTTAGAATGTGAATCCCTTAACGGACTCAAGAATTAACCTACTACCTATTTTCAGACTTTATAATTTTGGTACAAGGGTGGAGGGTATGTTTGCATATTTTTTTTAATTTTTTTTTATTAATTTTATTTATTTCTGTATGTGTATGAATGTACTGTCTGCATGCAGGTTTGTGCACTCGTGTCGTGCAATGCCGCGGAGGTCAGAAGCGGGACTCGGATTCCCCTGGAACTGGAGTTCTCCTGGAATTGGAGTTTCAGACGGTTCTCATATGTTTGCATATTTTAGAGCAATATAAAATTAAAAGGGAAAAATGTGGATCCTGAAATATGACTTGGAAATAACATGTAGTTTATTTTCAGAGGGCATGATTTTAGTACATGTGTGACATACATAAATGCATATGGTGAAACAATACCGATTGGAGGGAACAACAACAACAAAAGAACTGGGACAGGAAACTGACTGAACCAGTAGAGTACCCCCCCCACTCCCAAAGTAATCTTCTGCTTTGAAAAACTTTAAAAAGACTCAGAAGGGGAAACAGGACATGTACGGCAGACTGCATGGACTTGGGAGGGGCGGGGGGCATGGAGGGGGAAATGAGTCTGGATTGAACTGAGAAGGGATGTAGGAAATGTGCAAAACTTCAATAAAAGTTTAAAAAAACTAAAAAAAAATGAGATTCATATTATAACATCACAGTTGCTCTCAGATAAAAATAAATATAACAAAATAATGTTGTTCAGCTTTCCTTTCATCTGGGGATTTGGTGTTACCATCCACAAATGAGGGAAACCATTCCCCACTTGTTTATCTGGGACTGTGTTACTTCACTCAGCATAATGGCTTTGAGCTCCATCCATTTACCTGCAAAGTTCATGATGTCATCTTCGTTTATCACTGAATAGAACTCCACAGTACACTTAACTTCTCATATATAATTCTTTCAATTTCAAATACTACATTATTTAGTTCTTTGGGGTTTTTTTTTGTTGTTATTTTCTTTGTTTGTTTTATTTTTTATTTTTTGGTCTTTTTGAGACAGGGTCTCCCTGTAGCCCCAGCTGTCTTGTAACTCGCTTTGTAGACCAGGCTGGCCTTGAACTCAGAGATCCGCCTGCCTCTGCCTCCCGAGTGCTGGGATTAAAGGCATGCACCACCACACCTAGCTGACTATTTAGTTCTTGAAATGTGTCCACTAGATGATAAAGAAGAATCATTAATATGAAAAGAAAATATAGGACTTTGGTCTGGGGAACTCACCATAGCATTGTATTTTATTGAAGTCTCTTTCCTTACAAACTGTCTATGGTTTTAGTCATAGTAGTATGAGCACGTTGATTTTGGTGTGAAAGTCCAAAGAGACTGCCCCTAATGGCTGCCTACATTATATTCATCAATAAGCTACGTCCAGTGGCCATTGTGCACCTTACCTCACAAATATATGGGCCACACTCTTTCAGAACTCCAGAGACCTTGCACTGTGTGTAGGACTGAGTATGGTATAGGACTTACAGGGCTGATGCTTGGCAATCTCTGGGCTCTGTTTAGAGCAGAATTTCTAAAGAAGCTTAGAAAGAGGAAATAAAAAATTCTGACTGTAAAAAGGGCAGGCACTTGGAGACAGTATCTAAACTCATGCGCACATGGTAGGTCATTCAGCAGTGCTTGAGCCCCCTCTTTCAGGTCACTCCCCAAGATCAGCCTCCAAACCATAATTGCCTTGTCCCCTTCCCCTTCTCCCATACGCAGTGTTTCTCCAGAAGGTTGATCTTCTCTCCTTCCATGCATAGGGTGAACTGACCAGCAAGAAAGCAATGGCAACGATGAAGATCAGTTTTCTTTCTGTCCTTTAGAAATAAATTTTTGAGAGCTGTTAAATTCACCTCCTAAATTGTTAGCAAACTCTGATTTTTTTTTGAAAAGTGACCACTGTCAAATGAAAATATGAATAGTTATTAGGAAAAATAAATATTTCATTAGGATTATGGTCAGGGAAATGTAAGCTGACCGTAGAGTCAGAAAAACCCAAGCAGAGAGGTATTTAAATTTTCCTAATTTTGTATCTGGAGAGATGATTTAGCAGTTAAGAGCACTGGCTGCTCTTGCAGAGGACCTGGGTTCAATTCCTAGCATCCACATTGCATCTAATAGCAGTCTGTAACTCCAGGTCCAGGGCATCTAACACCTTCATGTCAGGGTGCTAACATATATAACAGGCAAAACACTCATACGCATAAAAAAATAAATTTAAGAAATGATCCTCCAATCCTTTAGGCTTCCCCCTCTTCAGAGTTTCACCTCGCGCCTGTGCAGATTTCCAGGAGGTGGGGAGCTAGCAACCTGGCTTAGAAAAGAAAATTTCCATCAAGATCAGCACCAGGCCTGTTTTAAAATATCACTTCGCTGCTCCCTAGGAGCTGGTGAGTTAGAGTCTCTGCAAATTATGTATTTGGCAGCTTAACGAGATTGTCAAGCTCATCAATTGTCAGAGAAACAGAGTGGGAAATGATGAGGAAGAAAGTTCAAGGTGATGTCTTTACTAAGCACTGGAATGCTAATAACTGGAGACAGACATAAATAGAGTGTCCCCTATATAAATGTAAATGACGTTACTGCTTTAGTTCTTTCGAGTCCTCAAGCATCTGCAATCTCAGTGCTATCCCTCTGCTGGTTTTTATGTACCAAATGTTTTCTATTTGTAAGCCAGTAAGTAGCAAGGAAATCAACAAATCAACGAGCTGATGGTCACCTTTTAATAAAAGTAACTGCTAATTTAAGCATCCACTTTTATTGAAATAACTTGCTTGCTGCTCAGGAAAATGTAGACCTGATAATTTTTTTTTCTCAAGATAAAAGATGAAGAAAGGAAGTAATCTCTCTAACTTGACAGGGTGTTTGCTACTTTAAGCGTTCTGATTAACAGGGACAATCAAGGAGAAAAACTGTTAGCTAGGCAGGCCATGGAGGCTGCTGTGGAGCTTTAGACAACCCTACTTCAGCAGAGCTGTGAGGCACCACCACAAATCTACACATTTGCATTGCTTGAGTGTTTCCTTGGGGAAGTGTTAATGAAATTTAGAACATTTGAAAGTAGGTAACTTGTTGAAGGATAAACCAGAGAATGATCTCCATCTAACAATGTTTAGCAGATCTTAAAAGATAATAGTTCAGTGCAATATAGAAACCTGGAGTTTATGAGGTAAACAATGTGTTAAAGGAAGAAACAGGACTTTACACTCAGATTACACACAGAAAAAACTATGTGTTTTAGTACATGAGACATTGAAAGTGTAAATACTTCTACATTATCTTTAAGAATGTAGCTAATATTCTAATGAATTAAAATCAACTTTAATGAGTATTCCATTGTTAGAAATATTTATTTGGCTTTCTCATGTCTGTTCATTTTGAAATATCTATTACATATTTGAAAAGTATACTAAAACAATAGTTAGCAAATACTGTGCTGTGTCAAAATTTTCACTAATCCTCTACAAAACACTAAACAGCCATGATATATTCATATGCTCCTGAAGATTTATTGTTTCTTTGAAATTTCACACATGAGTATTGCTACACGTTATTGCCACCCCCCCAACCTCCCCACCAACTCTGCTTGCATCCCCTGGTTCCTCTCAATTTTCTGTCATCTTTAATTATGATGATCATTACCTTCTCCATGGAAGAAGGAATGTCACAGAGTCCCACTTTAAGATTTAGTCAATTTAAAGAGATAATGTAACATTCATTGACCATCTATACTAGTAACTATGGAAAAATTAATTACAACCAAATTAATGTATTTTATTTATATGTAAATACTTAAAATGTTATTTGTATTTTCATTTTTCTACTTGAAATAGCCTCACATGAGGATGGCATACTCAAGATTACTGCTCAATTTTAAGTACTACTTGTAAAATAGCAAGCCTGGAATCTGCTTCACTATTTCCAGATCCAAACCATATCTATTATTTTATGAATGAGGTGAAAAAGCATAGAGACCTAGAAGAAAGATACAGGATGCAGGGGCCGCTCCTTGATACAAGTTCTGTTCTAAGAAAAACCTAGGTCTATGAAGACTTCAGGGAAAATAAAGATGAAATCGGTTGTGAGCACAGGCTAAGGCTCAATCATAGATTGCTTTGTTGTTGCTGGTTTTTGGTTTGGGGCTTTTTTAGACAGTGTCTCCCTGTAGCCCCAGCTGGCCTGGAACTCACTGTGCAGAGCAACCTGGCCTTGAACTCACAGAGATCCACCTGCTTCTGGCTCCTGAGTGCTGGAATTAAAGATGTGTACTTCTATGGCTGGCAATTGTAAATATTTTTATGACCTTGACTGTAGTAAGGTGTTGAAGGCTTTAGAGTATTAGTCAAAGTAGGTAACAACAAATGTTAGTAGGTTTTCATAAAGTATAATAAACGCTATTGTGGTAGTAAAGAGTTATGGACACTGAAGGAAGTGTATTAAACAGACACTCTGTACCAGCCCTATGCTACTCTACATTTATTCCTTACATGAAATTTGATATAAATAGTAGCTTCATCTCACAGATGATGATAATAAGGCCCAAAATTAAGTAATTCCCCATCCTATGGGACCCATTTACACAGCTTCGGTACCAGGACTCCAATTGCAGCTATCATTCTCCCTCCACATTCAAAATATTTAATCAAGAGGGGCTGGAGAGATGGCCTAGCGGTTAACAGCGCTGACTGCTCTTGCAGAGGACCCAGGTTCGATCCCCAGCACCCACATGGCGGCTGAGAACCGTCCGTAACTCCAATTCCAGGAGAACTCCAGTTCCAGGGGAATCCGACACCCTCTTCTGACCTCCGCGGTATTGCACGACACGGGTGCACAAACCTACATGCAGACAGTACATTCATACACATAAATAAATAAATAAATAAATAAATAAATAAATAAATAAATAAATAAATAAATAAAACATTAAAAATAAATAAATAAAAATTTAAAAAATAATCAAGAATTTAAAAAAATGTAATGCGTCTCTTACAAAGGTTATGAAGAAAAATCACATCTTGTGACAGGCAAGCATTAGATTATTACTTACACAATATTTGACAAAATAGCTACCTAAATGTATCACTTTTGGAACTAATTGGAAAGTTGTTTCTTACTGATACTAACTTCCCAAATGATTATAATAAAATAATTTGTGTTAAAAGTGCTGAATTTGTAAGCACTAACATGAATTATAAAAAAATTTTTAAAGTAAATTAGATTCCTAGGGGTAGAAAGATGGATTAGCCATTTAAGAGCACTGGCTGCTCTTGCAGAATATCTGGGTTTGAATGCTAGCACCCACATGGTGACTAACAATCATCCGTAAATCCTGTTCCAGGGGATCCTAAACCCAGTTCTGTCCTCTGTAGGCACTGCACAACAAAGGTGCATATAAATAGACACAGGCATAATACTTAAAATAAATAAATAAATAAATAAATAAACAAACCTCAACCCCAGTTCTCTCCTCTGTGGGCATTGCATAACAAAGGTGTATATAAATAGACACAGGCATAATACTTATACACACACACATGCACACACACACACACACACACACACATATATATATATATATATATATATATTTAAAAATTAACTTAGATTTCCATATTCCTGTGCTCAGTCCAGAAAATATACCAAAATAACACTTTCTGATTATTTTCTAATCATGCCAAGCAATATATTTCAGAAAAGGATTCAAACCCTTAGAGTCCCAGCTTTGGAGAACCCCAATGTTGAAATCAGAAAGATGTATTTATCTCTGTAAATTACAGAAGATGAAAGCATTTTATCATCTTAAGTGGAAAAATAGTTGTGATGAAAAATTATTTTGACAGGACTGCTTGAAATGAAATATCTTTGTAAGGTTGAAAAGCTATTATGAGCCATGGAACTGTCAAGGGTGAGTGAATCTTAGCAGTATTGATTGTTTTCTTGGTATCATATTATCTTTAGAAAACTTGGGAGGGAAATATTATTTTAAAATCCTGTTCTCAGCAAAGGTAAACAGATTGTTTTATATTCAAAAGCAGGAGGTGTACTGGGATGTCCTGGTGACTGTTTTTCATATCTTACATCAGTTTTGCTGCTTGCCACTCAACACATTTACACTTGTGTGCTATGATTCATTTTACAAGATGGCCGTCAGACACTCCTGATGTCTAGAAAGATTCACAGAAAGAAAGGCTTCCTGTTCCTTCATTTTGTTTGTACGTAAATCATCTTTGAATCACTAGCATATAATTTACTTGGAAAATTAGCCTTCATAATTCGGATTGTTTAACTTTCCTCTTTAAAAGAAAGTTTTAACTTTCAGAAAATGTGTTTTGTTGATTATTACCATGCTCTAGATTTTGGATGGCCCCCTCTTGGGGGCTTTTGGGCCTTTCAGGCCTCCCTGGACAGTAACTCCAAAGGAGGTATCCCACAACTGGCATTCAGATATTTGTCTAATAACTTTGGTAAACATGTCCTGTGTTTGTTGAGTGCCTATTTGACAAGACATTCTTTGCACTTGCTGATGCCATCTTGAGATCTTACTGAAAACATTCTTCTTTTTAATTTTTTTAATTAATTTTTATTTACTTCTGTATGCATATGAATGTATTGTCTGCATGCAAGTCTGTGCACTCGTGTCGTGCAATGCCGCGGAGGTCAGAAGAGGGTGTCGAATTCCCCTGGAACTGGAGTTCTCCTGGAATTGGAGTTTCAGACGGTTCTTGGCCGCCATGTGGGTGCTGGGGATCGAACCTGGGTCCTCTGTAAGCGTGGTCGGCGCTCTTAACCGCTAGGCCATCTCTCCAGCCCGAAAACATTCTTCTTAAAGTGTTGAATAAACATAAGGGATTGATCCATTTAAGGACTGATCCATTTAATTGTGGTTTCTCTGTGAAATAATTCATAGATTCTGTAAACTTTCGTCAGTTGGCACACAATCCATATTTTCTTTGTTGTCCCCAGATTTACTGAAAATATTAAATAGCAGAAAAGATTCAAACAGCTCCTCATAGTGTTTTGAAATTCACCCCAACTATAGGCTGAGTGACCTGCAGAAGTCCAGAAGCTTTAGCATTTTCTTCGTGTCACCATCTACCTCAATGATCTCCTAATCCAGGGCTGAAACCTCAGGAACATATTTCTCGCTCCTCTCTCCTCCTTCTGCAACGTGATGAATATCCCTTTCACAGGACCTCTCTGGATCCCCTTTATTAGATGCGTGACATATCCCTGCTGTCTCGTTGCAGAGTTTCTTGCTGTGTATAATGGCGATCTCCTCACACATGCACTTGCTGGTATGGAAGTTGTTCCCCAGCTGAATGTAGTACTTCTCGATGACCCCAGCCACCTTTTAAAAGGTTTTGGTGCGAACGTGGCCCACTTGCATCACCACACCCGACTTCACAGTCCATAGTTTTTTTTAAAGGGTGTCGGATTCCCCTGGAAGTGGAGTTAAAGACTGTTCTCAGCCGCCACGTGGGCGCTGGGGATCGAATCTGGGTCCTCCGCAAGAGCAGTCGTTACTCCTAACCGCTAGGCCATCTCTCGAGCCCGACTGTCCATATTTTTAAAGCTATGGTTTGCGTAGTTTGTTCTGCATGTGAGAGGTATCTGCTGACTAGTAACATAATCACCAACATTACTGATATCATGTGTATTAATTTATCTGTAACTTACAAGATTCTTAGAGGAATGCTGACATTTATATGGCTAACAGTGTGACTGTGCATGGAATTGGAAGGGAAAAGACAAATATGGCACACTTAATTCATTTTTTTTTTGAGACAGGGTCTCCCTGTGGCCCCAGCTGGCCTGGAACTCGCTCTGTAGACCAGGCTGGCCTTGAACTCACAGAGATCCACCTGCCTCTGCCTAGGATTAAAGTCATGCACCACCATGCCCAGCCTAAAGACGGTTCTTAGCCTCCATGTCAGTGCTGGAAATCAAACCCAGGTCCTCTGCAAGAACAGTCAGTGCTCTTAACCATTGAGCCATCTTACCAGTGGCTAATTTCAATTTTTCGGTTGTAATCCGCTTTCAACTATCACTGTGCCTTTTCAAATTGTTTTTCTTTTTAGGAACTATTTCCTAAAGTGTATCCTTCCTTTAGAAGCTTCTACTTCTTATGAAGTTTGAAGACTACCACCAAATCATTTAGAAGAATAAATCTATATTTCTGATCAACGTGAACATTTTTATTAATGTTTTTGAAATTTAATAATATTTTATTGTTCCTGTGAGTGGATTAGACATTGGTTCTGAAGTCACCTTATCAGGAAAAATGAAAGGCCACAGGCTGGAATGTCATTTTTTCTTTTTCTATCTGTAGTGTTTCACTGTTGGGCATTCCTCATAGTCTAGTGATAGAGAAAATATTCATTTAGAGGATTTTGTCCTCTTTGGCATTCCATACTGTTTTTAGTTGGCTTGGGAACCTGTAGCTTGAAAAACCTGCCACCTCTGCTTACCACTGCAACATTTACTAATGAGGATGTTTGCTGAACTTTTTACTAGATACCCTTTGTATCTAGTGGGAACCCAATTGTTCTGTTTCTAATTACCTTTAAAGATAAAATATTAAATTACACACAGTACTGGTACAGTGTGTTTTGTGAAAATCATAGCACCTTCCAGCACTGCGAAAGCTAGTCAGCAGAGAGGAAGCTTCTCTCTCGGTTCCAGCTTGATTTCTTAGAGTCAAGATTGTTGCATCTTCAGAAAGAAAGTCTTATCTAGTTCTCATGGAAAATCAAGAGGAATGATTAAGCTTGTATTTTAGGGGGACACCTCTTGGGTCTCCCTGGACAATAACTCCAAAGGAGGAATTCAACAACTGGGATTCAGATTTTTGTTTAATAACCTCTAATTTCTAGGCTTCTAGCAGTGGCCTGTCTTGCATTGCTTTGTCTTCAGGGCCTGGATTACCCCATTCAGTATACATTTTTTTTCAGTTCTATTTACCTGCAAATGCCAATTTTCTGTATATATAAATAAAATACCATTGTGTACATATACATTTTCATTATTCATTTATCAATTGATAATGGAAAAATAGGCTGATTCTGTTTCCTAGTTGTTGTGAACAGAACAGCAATGAATAAGGATATACAAGTATCTCTGCAGCAAGATACAGACTCCTTTCAGTAGAGGCCCAAGAGGGTTATAGAAGCAGTTCTAGTTCTAGCTTTTTGAAGAGCACTCTGTAGCTCTGTGGAAATCCACACTGATTTTCAGAGTGACTACAACAGTTTGTACTCCAACCAACAGTGAATAAGGGTTTTTATTTCCCAACTTGTCACCATTTCCTATTTTTAATTTCTTAATGATAGCCATTCTTACCTGGGTGAGATGGATTCTAAATGATCAACAGTTTAAATAAAGCCATAACAAATAAGGAATTTGAAACAGTAATAGGAAACCTCCCAACGAAAAATGTAGATGCCCAGATGGATTCACAGTAGAATTCTACCAAATATTCAAAGAAACTCTATAACTAATATTTCTCAAATTAGTCCAAAAGATATAAACAGAGAGAGAAGCCCCAAACTCCTTCTATGAAGCCAGTATCACTCACATACCCCATAAAGGTAAAAGCACAATAAAAAATGAAATCTATAGGCCCATATCCTTAATAAACATAGATGCAAAGTTTTTCAGTGAAACACTAACAAACTGCATACAGATACCCATGAAAAAGATCATCCCCCATGATCAAGTTGACTTTATTCCAGAGTTACAGGAATAGATCAATATTCATATGTCAATAAATATAATAAATCATATAAATGGACTTAAAGACAAAAACCACATGCTCATCTCAATAGATACATAAAAGTCCTTTGACAAAATCCAGCACGCATTTATGGTAAAAGTCCTAGAGGGAATTAGACTAGCAGACACCAACCTCAGCATAATTAAATCTATATATAAAAAACCCACAGCCAATGTCATTCTAAACGGAAAAAAATACCCTGTAAGAATTCTCATTAAAATTAGGAACCAGACAAGGCTGTCCACTATCTCTACTCCATTTAAATACAGTGCTTGAAACTCTTTGTAGAGCAACGAGACAAAAGAAGGAAATTAATGGAGTACGGATAGGAAAAGAAGAGGTCAGATGATATGATATTATATGTAATAGACCCCTTCCTCATGTTTATGCTGAGATTTTAAATTATTTGAGCTTGCGTGGGATTGAGAAAAGCTGTTACCGTTGCTGTGAGCATACAAATAACAGGCTAGCTATCTGGAAAACTCTGTTTCCTTGTGGTCATACATCCACTCTGACTCTTACAATCATTCTGCCCCCACTTCTCTAATGATCTCTGAGCCTTGAGAGCATAAATTTGATATAGGTGTCCTATTCAGGGATAAGCACTCTACAACCTCTTGTTTTCTGCATGTTGGGCAGTTGTGGGTTTCTATTTTAATCATCATCTTCTTTATAACCAAACTTCTCAGGCAAAAGGTGAGAGATGTATTAATCTATAGGCATAACAATAAGTCATTAAGTGTCTATTTAGTTGAAAACTGGCATTAGGTTCTCCTCTGTTACCTGTTTAGTCTCAGGTTCCTGAGTCTGATATCAATTTCATGTATGAACTCCAACCTAGGAAGCAGAACTTTACTTAAAGAGTGATTAGTTACTCTCACAATATTTGTGCTACAATTGCACCACAGAGGATGATTCCTTGTTGGATCAGTTGTTATGGTAGTTCACAGAATTCACATCTGGGTAAGGATGATGGTTATTTTTTCTTTCCAGTACATTGCATAGCACCTTCTAGCCAATAGAGAAGATGCTCTGAAGTCAGCGGCAGCTTTATTTGTTCTGCAGCTCCTGTGTGTAGTATCTTCAGTAGAAGGGTCTGACCATACAGTACTGGTGGATAACAAAGAGTATGGGTCATGGCCAATACTGTTTGAGGGTCTATGGGATCTATGGTCAACGGCTTCTAGAGAGAGTATCTATTCCTGGAATTGAAGGTTTTTTTGTTTTTGTTTGTTTAGCCTGTGATGACTACAAAGGGAAATGTCTCGACATTATAGAATAACACCTTTTAATTTCTTTTTATGATATATATATTTAAGAAGCTTCTATAGTGGCAATTCCATACAGCTTTATCTAAAGGCCTTTGAGGTTATTTATCTCTCCCTGTGTCTGCCTACCCTATCTTTCTCCACCTTGTTTAACCATTCATTATCTAATGTCCTCTTTTCCCTTTCATCTCACTACATTCCTCCCAGGAAGCATCCCCCATCCATGGCCATTTATTAGTTTTTCTATCTGTTTGCATTTTCAAATGGAAACATGAATATCTATGATTTTAAAGCTTAAAAAATGCTTAAAGATTATGAAAATGGTGTTTAATTTTCTAGAATTAATTTCCACATTTGTACATATTTCCTGGGTTTTTGAGTTTGTGAAGAATTATTGGATCATCATTTTATTTATTTTTTAAATAGCAGAGTCTAATGTAGTGTAGGCTGGCCTTGATTTGGAATGACTTTGAAGAGCCTCCTGCTTCAACTTCTCAAGTGGTTGAATTTTAGGCTGTGCCACCATACAGAGCAAGTACTTTATTTTTTGTGGTTTTTTTAAATGATTTTCATTCCAATTTTTGTCTTTTTTACTTAAATAAAATTCATAGAAAAAATATAGTCAAGGAGATATAGCAGGAACCTATTAAATATAGTATTATTAACTTAAGATGCTGGTTCAATGGTAATAAAATCTATAAAGATGGCAACAAAGTAACATTACAGTTATTATTTTATATTTAAAAACACTGAGTTAAAAATTCTTGGTATCTAAAAGCATAATTATTACCACTTTGCCTTGACATTTAAGAAATTTTAACTGGGGCTGGAGAGATGGCCTAGCAGATAAGAGTGCCAACTGCTCTTACAGAGGACCCGGGTTCAATCCCCAGCACCCACATGGCAGCTGAGAACCGTCTGAAACTCCAATTCCAGAACTCCAGTTCCAAAGGAATCGGACGCCCTCTTCTGACCTCCGGGGCATTGCACGACACGGGTGCACAAACCTACATGTAGACAGTACATTCATAGACATATAGAAATTAAAAAAAAATTTTTTTAAAGAAATTCTAACTTAAACTAAGATCAAAATATTCCAGACAGCTAGTCAGTTATTCGTCTGAACTCACAGCAATGGTGACAGCACACACAAGTCTTATGCAACCTCAAACCAGACAGAATGCCAGGATAGACATGGGAAATTGATAAGAAATAACAACCCAACCTAAGAGACATTTGCCAGTTGATGACTACTGGGAGGGAGAAGACAGTATTTTATTTTATTTATTTTTTTTATTTTATTTATTTTATTTTATTTATTTTTGGTCTTTTCGAGACAGGGTCTCCCTGTAGCCCCAGCTGTCCTGGAACTCCCTCTGTGGACCAGGCTGGCCTTGAACTCACAAAGATCCGCCTGCCTCTGTCTCCCAAGTGCTAGGATTAAAGGTATGCACCACCACGCCCGGCATACAGTATGTTATTTTTTATTTTATTTATTTATTTTTTATTTTTTTTAATTTTATTTTTTAACATTTTTTTATTGATGCTTTGTGCATTTCATACATCATTTTCCAATTCAGTTCCGGCATATTTCCAGTATTTTATTTTTTAAACACTATTATTAACAACATACTTCTATATCACTTGGGATTTGTCTAGAGCTTTACAATATACAATTTGTATATTGCCTTTTCATTGAGTAAAAGGAATCTTGTCTATAGTTTACAACTCTTGCTATGAATATTCATGCTTGTATAAATACATAAAACCTGTCATTTATTTATATTGCCTTAACATTTTTAGACTCTTTTCTGTCTTCATGCATGAGAAATGTCTAGACCATTTTTTTTTATGTCCAGACTAAGTTTACAATTGCTTTAATGTTATATTGCAACTGTTTGGAATCTGTTTTCTCAACAATGACATTAGGTAGATAATAACTTCTGTACAAAATAATTTTTTATAGCTGAATCATCAGGCAGAACCTACAAATATAGTCTAACCACTGTTAATCTTTGTAGGTATGAAAGTATAATGGTCAAAATTGTGGCCTTTAACTGATTCAACTGGTTAGTAATTTCATCTGTACCATGCATTAACAATGAGATGTAGGCATTCTTCTCTTCTCCATATGCAGTATTGGCATTTGCAATGGCTTATTTTGCATTGGACTTCTCACTGTTAAATGATAAGATTTAATAAGGTACTTAAATAGAAGATAGCAGCCAATTATAAATGCAATTAGGAGTGCCATTCTAACAATTGGGCTATATAAATTTTTTTTTGGTTTTGTTCTTTGGTTCTTGTAAATCATACCTCACTGTTTCATAATTTAGTAAAGTTGCCATGAGATAATACAATCTATTAAAATTATACTGATCTGGAAATTTTTACTAACTATTCTTAGAAATACATAGTATAATGATAGTATAGAATGAAATAGATTGTATGTCTCACTTAATTTTTATAGTGAAATGAGTAATAATAATCTTGCAACACCCTGTGGTATCTTAACCTCAGTGTCATCTCAGGAGTGATCTGTGTGTGAGTGAGACTCCATTCTCACAGCAGTTTTATAAGCTACAAGGGGAAGCTCATTTTTGGAAGGGTTTTTTTCTTCATTTCCCACAAAGACTATACATGATAGTTTATTTTGATTTTTATATTTCCTCCATCAATTCCAACTTTCTGAAAACTGAGTCTCTTTGCTCAGCTCCCATATTTTTTGACTTTTAGATCTTCCATACAGAAAATAATTTTATACTGAATTTTTAAAATTGAGTGTGTGTTTGTATGTGTTTGTGTGTGTTTGTGTGTGTGTGTGTGTTCAGATGTTTGCGCATGAATTTCAGTGTTTGCAGAGATCATGCAGAAGTGTTGAAGCCTCCTGCAGAGTTATAGGAAGTGTACTGCTTGATGTTGGCTCTGGACAGTGAACTTGGATCCTCTCCAAGAACAGTCCATGCTCCTAAGCAGGGATCCATCTCTTTAGGACTCAGTACTGAATTACATGGTTACATGTATATGTTTTCAGAACACATAGTCACAATAATTGGCATTTATAAGACTTTAATACATATGTGCACAGCTTTCAAAATTCTTATAAAATTTCCATTTCAACATTACAAATGGAAAAGTAGTTATAAAAATTCTGTGGTAACATATTCGAAAATTATTGGAATTAAAAAATATAAAAATTAATATTTTTATGCTAGATATTGTGGCATCAAACTTTAATTCAAGTACTCATGAGATGGATGCAAGTGGATTGATTTGAAACTGATGGCAATCTGGTATACATAGCAAGTTCCAGGCTAGTTGCAGGGAAAGAGAGACTTTGTCTAGAAAAAAATTAGATTTCTTAGCACAAACATACAATAAATAAATCTATTCAGAGATTTTAATATTAGCTGAAGTTCAGTGTAGAGACAGGATAACAAGTGTGATATTACCCCGATATTAAATTCATGTTCTCAGTACTTCAAGTGGTCACATAGAAAGCTCCCATCTTTTTTCAGTTTCTTTTTTATACTTTACAACTTATTTTTATTTTCTGTTCCAAATCATCCATATGTGATTACAAGCACATTTCACACCCCCATGTCTATGTTCCATTCCTCTTCTGTTGAAAAAATTAATTCCCTAGTGACATAAATGAGATGAGCTGTGTGTGCCCAAACGGAGTTCCATACCAATCAGGAACAACAATTACTGTCAATTATTCCAGAGTCCCTATTGATTGTGCTTCTAATTCATCTCAGCAGCCATGGAATTACATCTGCCCTGTTGTCACTGTGCAGAGAAAGACGAGAGAACAAATATGCTTCTAACCAACCATTCCACCATTTCCCGCTAGAATAGCTAAGTAAGAGTAGATCAAAAAGATTCCTTTAAGAAATGCTATAATATATAGTACACTAATCTTAAAAATATGGGGGGCTCCAGATGCAGGAGAAAAGGCAGTTTGGAGGATCTATTACTAAAACAACTGTCCTAATTAAAAATGATATCAATCCAAGATGAAAAGAGAAAACACTTAGCTGAACTAATTAAGACCTTAAAAACCATAATAAAAGTAAATAGGTACAAATACCTTTAGAAAGTTAACAAATACCAAGGGTAACTTTATGTTTTAAGCGATTGGTACAACTGAATTTCTCTTTATGCTGAATGAACAAATCTATTACAAGCAAGAAGATAAGAGTTAGTTTATTATTTCACTGGGGAAAAAAGGCCACTCAAAATGTAATTGGATCCATTTAGAAGTAAAAAAAGATAAGCAATGTACTAAAGTGACAGTAGTAATTAAGAAGGCGTTTGAGGATTAATACAATATGCTCTAATACTGTATGTCTTCGGAAAACCAAATCATTCCTGATTTAGACTTTGAAGACTGCAATTAGGAAAAATTTCAACTAATAAGCAAATTCTTTTGAAATTTTTATTTCTGTAGAGGAAATTTGAAGTTGTACTGAAGGCGATTCATGAAATAAATTGTTGAGTCCAGATGGTTATTCAATAGAGTTTCATGAAGGGAAAGATGATACTAGAATTTACTTCCCTTTATCATTTGTGTTTATAATCAGTTTTTGCTAAAAACACTTCTATATTTATGAGTAAGGCCTAAGGGCCTCTTAGTCGAAAGGTATATAGAGACTTTTTTTTTAACTTAGGCAACCACCATTTGAGTTTCAGAGAATCTATGATTCTGATACTAATTTTGAAATTGAAAATTTCATAAGAACTCTGTTTTATTGAAGATTGTTCCAACAATATATGTAAGCTATTAGTTCTTATTAAGAAATAATTTCAAGTACCCTGTTCCTAAGAGAATGTCTTGTAAAGTGGAACCAGTACTGAAAACTTGTCCAGATGTCTGATCAGATACTGAAACTAACATTTCTGGTCAGCAAATGGAACATCTCCATTTTAATATGCAGTGATGCTAATTTTGAGGGACCTAGTGCTTGAGGTACAGTTCTCCAAACATTTGAAGCCACTCCACACTGGTTGCCTTTCCACCTTCTAAGTAATGTGGCCTTGGCTGTCAGCTCTACAATCAACTCTAAAAAAATCTCTGGACTAGTTAATTAATTAACTGTTGACAGAGCCAGTTTCAACAGGCAGAGAATAACGCTACTGTGTATAATGAGAAAATTGAACCATACATTTTTATCTCTAATTTATAAAGTCTGTGTATATATGCAAGTACTCAGGGCATTTAAAAACCACTGAATAAATGGGAAGTATGTCTGGATCTGGACATGATGGTGAAAACTATATAGTCAGTTCTTTTTTTTGTTTGTTTGTTTCCATATTTTTTTTATTGATGTTTTGTGTATTTCATACATCATTTTCCAATTCAGTTCAGGCATATATCCCCTTCCCTTCCCCCCACCCCATCCCTACCCATCCCAGATCATGCATTCTGCCATAACTTTTCTGCATCTTTCTCTGTTTTTTTTTTTGTTTTGTTTTCATTTTTTTTTAACAATAGGTGATAATCTGTGAGTACAAGCATCCTTCATGTAAAACCAATTTGCGAGCAGTTCTGCCCAAACCCACACAGCTCATGGGTCTCATCATCCAGCAGGGGGAGGGGGGGGCTTGTATGTTCAATCAAGTTGATCAAATGAGTGTCCAGTCTATATTGTTGTAGTTTCACCATTCACCACAATCGTAGCCCTTACATTCTACCACGCCCCCTCTTCCACCGATTGTTCCAGAAAAGGGGCACAGGTGGATGAGAAGCAAAACAGTCTACTTTCTCTGGAGCTGTTGTCTTGGTCTCTAGTCAATTCTGGCTGTTTTCTTTCATGGGCTGCCAGCTTGTCCAGGCATAACCTTTCAATCCTACAAATGAAGCACACGCAATTAGATATATAGGTATTTAAATAGTACTAATTGTTATGGTAGGTTACCTTGGTATAGACACAGATGTTTGCATGGTATGCTAATCCATGAATTACATTTTCTTCTGTTAAGTATGACAGGGTCTTCATGTGGCTTATAACGTCTTCTTAAGCCATTGACAATCATTTGAAAACGTGAAACAGTTCATCAGAAACCAAGAGAGGCTAGACCTGATTACAAATTTATGAGTCTCAGAAGCCTTGGAGAAAGAAGAGACTTTGAGCACAGCATGAAAATATGTGGAATTTTGACAAAGATGGAATTGGTTGAATGAGATATTAGTTTAAGAAGAAAGACCATTAATAAAGTCAGAATTGGTTAGACAGGATTTGCCAGCAGGAGCAATCAGGGAAGCATGGAGAAGGACAGGTGGTCAAGCAAAAATTGGAAAGCAGCATAAAGCAGAGACCCAGGACTTTGCTGGAATTTTTGTTTCATAGGCAATAAGAAATATATTTAGATGGAAATTATGACATAGTCCATTTTTTTACTCAATACTCAAGGAAACAAAAAGACTTAGAAATTAAAGAAAATTTCTCTACTGCTTAAATAAAAGAGTTCAATGACATAGCAAACAGGCTATTTAAGTATAGTGTTGTTTACTTGTTTTTTTTTATATTTTTCTTATAAAACTGAGCTATATATTTCTTTTTACTATAAAGAGGAAGTGAAAACTGTATAAAGTCTCCCACACATATAACCTGCAGGAAGTTAAACAATCTCCCATAGGAATTTAGGCAAATTACATAGCATCACAAATGAGATCACAATTATGGGCTGTTTTTACAGAAACGCTTTTCTTACTAATATGTCATAGAGAGTACACATGGATTTATACTATCTTCTGAATAACTGTAAAAGATACTATTTTATACATACACAGAGCTTTTCGAAGCCCATTTCCAATAAACATTTGATATTGCTTCTTGCTTGTCAAAAGCTTTAGTTACACCTTTGACTACTTTCATATATATTTATTTCTTTGGTAAAAATGCCTAGATAGTTTTGATATCCAAGTGTAGATACATCTGGCAAGTATATAACTACAGAGGAACTCCACTTCAGAAGGGCTTTACCAACTTAATGGTAACATTTATTTGATTGCATGTATGCAGGGCACACGTGTTTTCCAACTTGAGAAAGTTGGTCACTTCATAACTTATTATTTCATTTTCCTGTACTTAAGATCCATTCTTTGGTTATTCAAACAAGGAGAGTAATAAACATAAGAAAAATGATATGTCCTGTCAATGAACTTACTACTCAAATGTTCAGTAATAGGATACCTAGAGGGTCGCTTTACCGCGTATTATGAAAAAAGACTTTTGCGAAAGCCTGTCTTTCTTTGAAAACATTCTTTCTCCATTGATTGTACCTAAGAGAATATTATCTCACTTCCTAGAAGCTCAGTTTTCTCAACTGAACAACTGGGTTTCTACATCAGATTCCCAGCATAAACTTCAATATGTTCTTTTCCAATTTGTATCTCTTTCATCCCCTTCACTGGTCTTATCGTGCAAATTAATATTTTAAGCATTGAACTGAACAGGAATGGAGAACATGGGCATCCTTTTCTTGTTTCTAATTTTAGTAAACTTGTTTGGAGGTTTTTCTCTGTTTAGTGTGATTTTGACTGTGGATTTGTTGTATATGGCATTTAGTATGTTGAGTTATGTCCCCTGAATTACTAGATTCTTCATGACTTTTATATGAAAGAATATTGGATTTTTGTCACACAACTTATCAGTTGAGATGATCAAATTATTTCTGTCCTTGAGTCTAATTATGTGGTGGGCAGCATTTCTTGCTGGACATATGTCTAACCATCCCTGCATCTCTGATATTAAGCTGACTTACTCATCATGGTGAATAATGTTTTGGTGTGCTCCTGCATTTACTTTGCAAGTACTTTCTTGAAAAAATTTCACATCTATGTTCATCAGAGAGATTGTCCGACAAATTTATGTTGTATCTTTTTCTGCTTTCAGAATTGGGTAATGCTGCCTTTATAAAAATAACTTCAAAGTGTTCTTTCCTTTTCTAGACTATGGAATAATTGGAGGAGAGCCAGTGTTATTTATTTGCAAATATATTGGGTAGAATTCTATGCTATATCCATCAGGTCCTGGGCTTTTTAGTTTGTGAAACTTTTAATTGATGATCTTATCTCTTTGGTTATTAATTGTCTCTGTAAATTGTCTATCTCATCTTGTTTTAAATTTTATAGTTCATAAACATCTAGAAATTTTTCCATTTTCTTTCAAATTCCTAATATAGTGTTATACAGATTTTGAAAGTATGCTATTAAAATTACCTGAATTTTCTCAGTATCCATTATTATGTTTTCCTTTTGATATTTGATTATGTTAATTTGGGTCCTCTATTTCTTTTGGGTAAAGGTGTGTCAACCTTGCTAATCTTTCAAAGAACCAATTCTTCAACAATTCTTTGTATTTTTTTCATTTCTATTTCATTAATTTCAGCCATGATTTTGTTTATCTTTGCATCTATTCTTTATGGGTGTTGTTTGTTATTGTTTTTCTAAGACCTTCAGGTACATCATTGAATTTTAATATTATTTTTCCTTTTTTGTGATTTATTTTTTATTATATATATTTTTGTACAAGATTATGTTACTAATCAAATATAGACCGGTGTCCCCCAACCTATCCCCCCACCCAACCAGAGCTCATGTATTCTGCCAACCATGCTTTTCATCTCTTTCTCAGTCTTCTCAAAATTCTCCATGTGGAAGTTTAATGTTTTGAGCAGAAGTTCACTATTTCGAGCAGAAGTTCACTATTTCAGTCAGTTCGTTGATGCAGTCCTTTATGTTGTTGCTGTTATTTCCAATATGCATCACTTTTACCTACTTGGACAAAAGCTCAAGGGGCCGTGCACAAGAAATACTTAAAACTAGGTAATTGGCACTAGCATCCACAGATGAGGGATACCATTCCTCGTTTGTTTTTCTGGGACTGTGTCACCTCGCTCAGCATGATATCTTCTAGCTCCAGCTATTCTCCTTCAAAGCTCATGATGTCATCATTCTTTACTGCTGCATAGAACTCCATTGAGGTACCACATTTTCTCTATCCACTCGTCAGTTGAGGGGCATCTGGGTTGGTTCCAGCTCCTTGCTACTGTGAAGAGAGCTGAAATAAACATGGCTGTGAATGTATCTCTGCAGTGGGGCGAGTCTTGTGGGTACATGCCCAGGAGTGGTCTGGCTGGATGAGGTGGCAAGTTCATTCCAAATCTTCCAAGGGTTCTCCACACTGCTTTCCATAGCGGCTGGGCAAGTTTACATTCCCACCAGCAGTGGATGAGTGTTCCCCTTTCCCCACAACCTCTCCAGCACTTGGTATCATTTTGTTTTCTTGATCCTAGCCAGTCTTATTGGAGTAAGAAATATATCTTAAAGTGGTTTGATTTGCATTTCCTTAATGATATAGTGATGTTGAACACTTCTAAGATGTTTTCAGCCATCTCTATTTCCTCACTTGTGAAGTCTCTGTTCAGGGGGTCTTTTCATCGATGGGTGTCATTTGTTTTTCTTTCTTCTTTGCTTTTGAGTAGTTTATATATTCTGGAAATCAAATCTTCTGTCGATTATTTCTGCATTAATGGTTTCCTCCCACCTGGGGGATTCCTTCACTTCCTTGAGTGTTTCTTTGATGTACAGAAGCTTTTGAATTTAATGAGGTCCCATTGTCAATTGTCGACCTTAATTCTTGCACAGCTGTCTGATTTAGGAGTCTTTTCCTACGCCTATGTCTTGTAGCTCTGACACTTTTTTTTTCTATAGCTTGAGTTTGGGGTTCCATTTAGGTCTTTACCATCTGGAGTTGACTTTTGTTACAGGGTGAGAGGTAGGGTTTAATTTCATCTTCTGCAAGTGGTGATCCAGTTGTGCCACCATCACTTGCTGAAGATGCTGTCTTTCTCACATTGTGTCTTCTTGGCTCCTTACAAATATGAGATGGCTGAAATTGTATGCTCAAGTTTGTATCTTCAGTTTGTTCCATGGTCAACAGGTCTGTTTTTTGTGCCAGTACCCAGCTGTTTTTATGACTATGGCCTGTAGTAAGTTGAAGTCTGTAGGGAGATTCCCCCGTGGTTGCTCTTTTCACTCAGGGTTGTTTGCTATCAGATCTTTTGTTTTTCCAAATGAATTTAAGGACTTTTTTTTTCCAAGGCTGTGAAAAACTCTTGGGGATTTTAATTGGGATTGTGTTAAACTATACAAGAGTTTCAGTAAAAATGGACATTTTTACTATGTTAATTTTCCCAATCCTGAGCAGGGGAGTTTTTCCATCTTCTGATGTCTTCTTCAATTTCTTTCTTAAGAGTTTAAATTTTTTGTTGTTAGAGATCTTTGGTGCTTTGATTAGGTTTGTTCCTAGGTATTTTGTTGGTTTTGAGCTATTGTGAGTGGGAAGGTCTCCTTGAATTCCTTTCCAGTTGCTGTTGTTTGTGTAAAGAAATTTTACTGATTTTTATGGCTATTTTTGTATCCTGCCACTTTGCTGAAGCTGTTAATCGTTTCTAGGAGTTTTCTGATGGAGTTTTAGCATCCCTTAAGTAAACAATCATATCATCAGCAAATAGGGATAGCTTGACTTTGTCTTTCCAATTATAGACTCCTTTAATTTCCTTTTCTTGACTTAGGTCTCTAGCAAGTGTTTCAAGCACTTTATTGAAGAGAGTGGTGACAGGGGCAACCTTGCTGAGTTTCCTACCTTTAAAGGGGAATTTTCTGTCGTTTCCTCCATTAGGATGATATTGTCTGTGGGTTTTCGGTATATGGCTTTGATACATTGAGGAATGATCCCTCAATCCAATTCCCTCTAGAAGACTTTAAATGAAGGATCTTGGATTTTGCCAAAGGCTTTTTCCGAGTCATTGGAGATGGGTGTGGTTTTTGTCTTTCAAGTCCATTTATGTGCTTGATAGTTTATGGATTTTCATAAGTTGAAACACCCTGCATCTCTGGCATGAATCCCACTTGGTCATGAGGGTGAGAATCTTGATGTGAGTCTGTATGCGACTTGCCAGTACCCCGTTTTAGAAGTTTTGGCATCTGTGTTCATTAGGGAGATGGGTCTATAGTTCTCCCTTTTCTAGTAGTAATCTTTGCTGGTTTGGGTAATAAGTTATGCTGGCTTCATAAAAGGAATTTGGGAGAATTCCTCTGTTGTATCCTTCTAAACAATTTCAGTAAATGGTTGTAGGTCTTTTTGAAATGTTTTATAGAATTCTGCTGTGAACCAACTGGGCCGGGGCTTTTTTTAGTTGGAGGTTTCTTATTACACCTTCATTTTCTTCATATATTATGGTCTGTTTAAGCTGTAATCTTCTTCCTGTTGAGCTTTGGTGATTCCAGTTTTCAGATATTCATCATTTCTTCTAGGTTTTTCAAACTTGGAGAGTATAGTTTTGATTATTCCGTATGATTTTTTGATCTTTGCCCTTGTCTGTTGTAATATTTTCCCTTTTCAATCATATGGATTGTATTGATTTGGAGTTGTCTCTCTTTCTTTTGGTTTAACTGGGCTAGAGTTCTATCTTGTTTTTCTCTGCAAAGACCATACTTTTGGATTTATTGATTTTTTTTGTGTATTGTTTTTTTGGTTTCTATTTTGATTTTTGCTTGATTTTTGTTATCTTCTGGTCTGTTGCATCTATGGGTCATCATCTGTTGTTGCCCTCAGCAAGGCTTTTAGCTGCAGTGTTTATGATAATTACTTTGTGCTTTCTGTTTTCTATGTAGGCACCAGGGCTATAACTTCCTCTTAGACAGTGCATTTTAAGGTGATCCCATAAGTTTGTTGTGTTGTACTGTCATGTCACATTCCTGGAATCTTTTATTTTTTTTTTATCTCTTCTTGACCCATTGATCTATAAAGAGTGTGTTGTTTAGTTCCTATGGGTCTGGTAGCTGATAGGGCTTATCCTGGTGTTGAGTGGGTTGATTCTATAATTGCACTGAATTATTTCACATCTTTTGTTGAGCTGTATTGGCCTGAAATTATTTCACTCTTTTGTATGTGGAGGTTTCTTCTTGTCCCAGTATGTGGTGTTTTTTGGAGAATGTTCCATGGGGTGCTGAGTAGAAGTGTAGCCTCTGGGGTTATTAGGGTGGATATATCGGTCGATTGTCTGTGAGGTCCATTTGGCTGTTCAATCGTTCAAGAAGTTACAGATGTCTCCTGCTGTTTTATTCTTTTCCTGTGTGCCCTTCTAAAGGCTCCGCGTCTCAGCGGTGGGGTCTACTGAAGTCCCCTACTAGAGTGTCGGGGTTAATCTGATGCCTTGTAGCCTGAGTAGAATTGTCTTTATAAAGTTTAGTGGCTCACCAATGGGTGAGAGATGGCCTAGGCTGGTTAAGAGCACGCTGCTCTTACAGAGGCCCGGGTTCGATCCCCAGCACCACATGGCGGCCGAGAAACCGCTGAACACTCCAATTCCAGGGAACCCAGCTCCAGGGGGGGATCGAGACACTCTGACCTCCGCGGCGTTGCCCACGACACGACGGTGCACAGATTGCCGAGCAGGGCAGTACATCATACACATACAGAAATAAAGTAAAATTATAAAAAAAAACAAAAGTTTGTGCACCAGCAGTTTGACGCATTATATATTCATAATTGTGAAATCTTTTGGTGGAATTGTTCTTAGATAAAAATGTACATGGCTTGTTTGTTCTCATTCTGATTTCTTTTACTTTGAATTATTTTGTCTGATATTAAATAAAGCACACCCTGCCTTGTCTTTTTTGGTACCATCGTTCTTGGAATATATTTTTTTTCCATCCTTTTTTTTTCTGTTTTAGTTGGTTGTGTCCTTGTAGATGTTTTTGTAAACAGCATATTGGTGGTTCTGTTTCCTAATCCACTCTCACAGTCTATGTCTTGTTGATTGGGAATTTAGTCATATAATATTTAAGGTTATGATCTGATTGGTTTGAGCGTTGCTTCCTTTTGCCTTATGTATCCATTGGCAGTTTTGGTTTTAGGTTTTCTACTTCTACATAGAGAAAGAACACCTCTTCAGTCCACTGGTTCTAGGACATAGAGTATCCATGTGGAGAATGACAAAAATTGATTTCCTATCTTGATTGGGAAAAACAATCAATGAATTCTCTTAATGTCCATTTAAAAGGTCTGGTTTGCCATAAAAATTCTCGTTAAATTCTTGTTATATACATGATCTTCGACTTTACTAAACAATAGGAACTTGACTTTCAAAACAATAGGACTTTACTATCCTATTGAGAGATAACCTGTCTTTTTATTGTTATTTTTTTTTTTTATTATTTTTTTAATTAATTTTATTAGTCTTTTCTGATGTGTATGAAGTGTACTGTCTGATGCAAGTCTGTGCAGCGGTGTGTGGAAATTGCCTGCAGAGGTCAGAAGCGAGATCTCGCGGGCATTCCTGGAACTGGAAGTTCTCGGCGGAATTGAGGTTTCAGACGTTCTTGGTTTCGCGCCACCATGTGGTGTGCTTTGTGGGTGGGCTCAACCCGGGTACTCTGCAAGAGCGGTCGGCGGCTTTGAACCCCTTAGGCCATCTCTCCAGCCTACATTGTATTTATTTTGTATGTGTATAATGTCTGTCGCATGTAAGGGTATTGGTTGCACCATGTCCCGTGCAGTGCCGCGGAGGTCAGAAGAGGGTGTCAGATTCCCCTGGAACTGGAGTTCTCCTGGAATTGGAGTTACACATGGTTCTTAGCCGCCATGTGGGTGCTGGGGATCAAACCCGGGTCCCCTGCAAGAGCAGTCGGTGCTCTTAAACGCTAGGCTATCTCTCCAGCCCCGAGAAAGATAGCTTATTAAATACTCTTTTCATTAGTATTTTTCTCCCAAAATCACAGTTTCTATTTTCATTTCTGTAAGTAAATTCTGTAGTTATAAACTAAGGGTGTCACTGCTAGAGATATATTTTGTCTTTTTATCCTTAATAGCTTCCAATGTGCTTTTGCGAAGAATTTTTACAATGCATTTCTCATACTTTCTGTACTAGTGCTTACATTTATGATTTTAATACCTCCACTTTTTGGACATAGTAATGTAAAAGTATTTCTTAGGACTCCCTTCCTTGTGTCCCATAGAGTTTGGAATGTCGTGTATTCATTTTCATTCAATTATCAGAATTCTTGTTCTACCTTGGCATAGTTTTTATTTGGCAGGGTGTGGTTTAGTTTCAATAAGTTTGCGTATTTTCCCCATTTTGATTATTAGTGATATCCAGCTTTATCATTCTGTGGTCAGATATTCCAATTTTCCTAAAGTTGTCGAGACATTTTTATAGCCTGTGGTCAATTTGGGAGAAATTTCCATGGTCTGCTGAGGAGAAAGTGTATTATTTGTTCTTGGGGTAGTAGATACATTTTTAATCTGTTAGATCCATTTGATTTTTATTATATGGGTTAAGGAATTCTCTGTTTGGTTTTTGTCATGGTGATGTGCATTGGAGAGAGTGAGATATTGAAATCAGCCAGTATGCATCACTGTGCTAGAGTCAACATGAGACTTTGGATCTAATCATACTTCTTTTATGAAAGTAGTGTCCTTGTGTTTGGCGCATATATATTTAAGATTATAATATCATCTTGGTGTATTTTTCCTGTGAGTAAGAATTGTATTTCCTTATAACTTTTGATTAGCATTACTTTGAAATCTATTTTTTTAGATATTAGAATAGATGTATCTGATCGTTTCTTAGTTCCTCTCACATAGAATAGCTTTTTCCATCTTTTGACCCTTTGGTGGTTTTAAGATTGTTGACAGTGAAGTGTGTTTCTGGGTTAAATGATTTATCCTCTTTTCTAATCCAATGGGTCAGTCTCTCTCTTTTGTCTTGGAGAATTAAGACCACTGATATTGACATGCATATAACCAAAGTTTCAATATCCTACTATACAGATACATGATCAGCTATGTTTTTTGCTCTTTGCACAGATCTAGGGAATGGAAAAAACCTAAATATATCCAATCAATGAATGTATAATGAAAAATTTGATACATTTACACAATGGCATTCTACTCAGCAGTGAAGAAAAATTAAATAATAAAATCTACAGATAATGGATGGAACTATATAAATGAGGCAATACGTATGTGTTATTAATAATGGGATTAAGGGAAAATTCTCCCCCCCCCCCCCCCCCCCCCCCCCCCCCCCCCCCCCCCCCCCCCCCCTCCCCCCCCCCCCCCCCCCCCCCCCCCCCCCCAACCATTGTCATTCAGTTCCAGGAATGTTTTTATTTCTTTCTTTATCTCTTCCTTGACCCATTCATTATTCAAGAGTGTGTTGTTTAGTCTCCATGTGTTCTTGTAGGCAGGAGGGCTTGTCCTGGTGTTGATGTTGAGCTTCATTGCACTGTGGTCTGACAGGATGCATGAAATTATTTCAATCTTTTTGTATTTGTAGAGGTTTCTTCTGTGTCCCAGGATGTGGTCGATTTTGGAGAATGTTCCGTGGGGTGCTGAGTAGAAAGTGTATTCTCTGGTATTAGGATGGAATATTCGGTCGATGTCTGTGAGGTCCATTTGGTGTATCATATCGTTCAGTTCAGATGTCTCTCTGTTTATTCTTTGTCCTGTTGGCCTGTCTAAAGGGCTCAGCGGGGTACTGAAGTCCCCTACTATGAGTGTACTGGGGTTAATCTGTGCCTTGTAGTCCTGGAGAATTGTCTTTATAAAGTTTGCTGCACCAATGGGGCTGGAGAGATGGCCTAGCGGTTAAGAGCACTGACTGCTCTTACAGAGGACCCGGGTTCGATCCCCAGCACCCACATGGCGGCCGAGAACCGTCTGAAACTCCAATTCCAGGAGAACTCCAGCTCCAGGGGAATCCGAGACCCTCTTCTGACCTCCGCGGCGTTGCACGACACGGGTGCACAGACTTGCATGCAGGCAGTACATTCATACACATACAGAAATAAATAAAATTATAAAAAAAAAAAGTTTGCTGCACCAGAGTTTGACGCATATATATATTCATAATTGTGAAATCTTCTTGGTGAATTGTTCTTTTGATAAAAATGTAATGGCCTTGTTTGTCTCTTCTGATTTCTTTTACTTTGAAGTCTATTTTGTCTGATATTAAAATAGCAACACCTGCTTTCTTTTTGGTACCATTTCCTTGGAATATATTTTTTTTCCATCCTTTCAGTTTAAGGTGGTGCCTGTCCTTGAAGGTAAGATGCGTTTCTTGTAAACAGCATATGGATGGGTTCTGTTTCCTAATCCAATCTCACAGTCTATGTCTTTTGATTGGGGAATTTAGTCCATTAATATATGACTGATTGGTTTGAGTTGCTTCCTTTTGCCTTATTATCCATTTGCAGTTTTGGTTTAGGTTTCTACTTCTACATTAGAGAAAGAACACCCTCTTCAGTCAATGGTTCTAGGACATAGATATCCATGTGGAGATGACAAAAATTTGATTCCTATCTCTGATTCTGGGAAACAATCAATTGAATTCTCTTAATGTCCATTTAAAAGGTCTGTTTTGCATAAAAATTCTGTTAGAATTTCTTGTTATATACATGGATCACTTTTACTAAACAATAGGACTTTACTTCAAACCTATGAGGATAACATTTTTTTTAATTGTATCTTTTTTTATTTTATTTATTTTTTTAATTAATTTTATTTATTTCTGTATGTGTATGAAGGTACTGTCTGCATGCAAGTCTGTGCAGCCGTGTCGTGAAATGCTGCAGAGGTCAGAAGAGGGTCTCGGGATTCCCCTGGAACTGGAGTTCTCCTGGAATTGGAGTTTCAGATGGTTCTCGGCCACCATGTGGGTGCTGGGGCTCGAACCCGGGTCCTCTGCAAGAGCGGTCGGCGCTCTTAACCGTTAGGCCATCTCTCCAGCCCCTAAATTTTATTTATTTTTGTATGTGTATGAATGTACTGTCTGCATGTAGGTTTGTGCACCCATGTCGTGCAGTGCCGCGGAGGTCAGAAGAGGGTGTCAGATTCCCCTGGAACTGGAGTTCTCCTGGAATTGGAGTTACACATGGTTCTTAGCCGCCATGTGGGTGCTGGGGATCAAACCCGGGTCCCCTGCAAGAGCAGTCGGTGCTCTTAAACGCTAGGCTATCTCTCCAGCCCCGAGAAAGATAGCTTATTAAATACTCTTTTCATTAGTATTTTTCTCCCAAAATCACAGTTTCTATTTTCATTTCTGTAAGTAAATTCTGTAGTTATAAACTAAGGGTGTCACTGCTAGAGATATATTTTGTCTTTTTATCCTTAATAGCTTCCAATGTGCTTTTGCGAAGAATTTTTACAATGCATTTCTCATACTTTCTGTACTAGTGCTTACATTTATGATTTTAATACCTCCACTTTTTGGACATAGTAATGTAAAAGTATTTCTTAGGACTCCCTTCCTTGTGTCCCATAGAGTTTGGAATGTCGTGTATTCATTTTCATTCAATTATCAGAATTCTTGTTCTACCTTGGCATAGTTTTTATTTGGCAGGGTGTGGTTTAGTTTCAATAAGTTTGCGTATTTTCCCCATTTTGATTATTAGTGATATCCAGCTTTATCATTCTGTGGTCAGATATTCCAATTTTCCTAAAGTTGTCGAGACATTTTTATAGCCTGTGGTCAATTTGGGAGAAATTTCCATGGTCTGCTGAGGAGAAAGTGTATTATTTGTTCTTGGGGTAGTAGATACATTTTTAATCTGTTAGATCCATTTGATTTTTATTATATGGGTTAAGGAATTCTCTGTTTGGTTTTTGTCATGGTGATGTGCATTGGAGAGAGTGAGATATTGAAATCAGCCAGTATGCATCACTGTGCTAGAGTCAACATGAGACTTTGGATCTAATCATACTTCTTTTATGAAAGTAGTGTCCTTGTGTTTGGCGCATATATATTTAAGATTATAATATCATCTTGGTGTATTTTTCCTGTGAGTAAGAATTGTATTTCCTTATACCTTTTGATTAGCATTACTTTGAAATCTATTTTTTTAGATATTAGAATAGATGTATCTGATCGTTTCTTAGTTCCTCTCACATAGAATAGCTTTTTCCATCTTTTGACCCTTTGGTGGTTTTAAGATTGTTGACAGTGAAGTGTGTTTCTGGGTTAAATGATTTATCCTCTTTTCTAATCCAATGGGTCAGTCTCTCTCTTTTGTCTTGGAGAATTAAGACCACTGATATTGACATGCATATAACCAAAGTTTCAATATCCTACTATACAGATACATGATCAGCTATGTTTTTTGCTCTTTGCACAGATCTAGGGAATGGAAAAAACCTAAATATATCCAATCAATGAATGTATAATGAAAAATTTGATACATTTACACAATGGCATTCTACTCAGCAGTGAAGAAAAATTAAATAATAAAATCTACAGATAATGGATGGAACTATATAAATGAGGCAATACTGCATAAATAATTAATAAATAAATAAATAAATAAATAAATAAATAAATAAATGACATGTACTCCCTCATTTGTGGATCCTAACCCCAATTCCTTAGATGTCACTATACATTCTGTTGTAACTACAGGAGCCTGGAAAATGTGGGGAAAAGTTTGAGGGGAAGGACAGCAGAAGACAGTAATTATCAAGCAGGAAATATGGAAATTGGGGTTCTATAGATGAGCATGGAGGAGGGAGGATGAGAGAGAGAGAGAGAGAGAGAGAGAGAGAGAGAGAAAGAGAGGGAGAGAGAAACTGATAATTATTATGTGGTATGACAAAATGAAAAGAAATGTGTTTTTTATAAACCCACTGGGAAAAAAAATGGGTCCCTGTGTATAACTAAAGGCTATGTGACAAAAATTACAGTGCCACACAAGGGCATCCTACTTTTGAGCGGTCAGTTGGGGTTGTCTAAGAAACTCCCAAATAATACAAGCTATTGCCACAGTCTTTGATTGCCTCTCAGAACTTGAGGTTAAGATCCTATTACTGAAGAGACTGCATACTTTGGAAACATGACTTCAAGCAATTGAGCTGATACTGACTTGGAAGACTCATTTTTGAAAAGTAGCTCTCATAGTATCAGAATATACTACGCAAACTTCCAAGGGAGAAAACTAGCCAATGATCCTATCTTGCTGTAAAGTCTATAAACCACAATGTCTGGCCCAGCAAATTATCTCTATTGGTGCAACAGTGGCACATTTATCTTATAGTTAATTAACAGCTGTCTAATTGGACTTAAAGCCCATTCAATGGGAGAGAATTCATGCATGTTACTATAAATATACCCAAGTATATACAATGACTGGAGAGAGTACATTTTTTTCTAGACCCTAGAGAAAAACCCAATATTCTTCCCTAAATCAACATAATTTCTTACTGTGTTCTAAATACACATCCTTATATTTACAGATATGTGTACCCCATGCCACTCACTCATCAGAGGGTCTTCTTTCTGCAATATATTGGGTCTATTATAAAGTTACACAACTGGCCAAACACAGATAATAAGAGTCTGTGAGGTACCCAGCCCTAAGGTTACATCTACAATGCAACCTTTATACCTAAATCTCAGGGAATATGAAGAAGGGCCAGAAAGAAGTGTGAGAGTCATAGGAACAAGACATGACAGGAAAGCTACATGAAGGAAATCTCTGCAGTAGGTAGTGTAACAAATCTGCATATAATGACAAAGCCAGTTGACATACTGAGATTGATGGGGGGAATTTCACAGGGTCCCACCTCAAGATGAAGATCTATAGGCAATCAATGCATGGTGGGGGAGGGAGAATCAGTTTTTTCCAGGGACTAGCTCTCTGAGAGGTTATCTAATTCCATGTGGGGAGTTTTAAACACAGGAAGACACAAGCATCACTAAATGGACTCTCAAAGCATTATACATTGCATATATTTATAAATGTATGTAATTATTTATGTATATATGTAAGAAGAAGACAAGAAACTGAAAGGGAGTGGGACATGGGAGGTGTTGTAGGGGTCTTGGAGGGATGGAAATGATGAAAGACAATATTCATGTATGAAATTTTCAAAAGTAAACATAAAATTAAAAAAATTAAAATCTGATATTCTCTCTTCTGCTTGATCTAATCTATCAGCGAGGCTTTCCTCTGAGCTTTTTGTCTGACTACATGAATTTTTCATTTAAGTTTTATTCCACTTCAACTTTTCTACAGCGATTCTTTTTTTTTTTTTTTTTTTTTTTTTTTATGGTGTTTTTCAGACAGGGTTTCCCTGTAGCCCCAGCTCTCCTGGAATTTGCTCTGTAGACCAGGCTGGCCTTGAACTCACAAAGATCTGCTTGCCTCTGCCTCCCAAGTGCTAGGATTAAATGTGTGCACCACCATGCCCAGCTTCTACGGTGATTCTATCCATTTATTAAACTCTAATTTTGTGCCTTGGATTGTTTCAGTTATTTCAATCAACTCTTTGTGTTTTCATGGTCTTCACTGAGTAACTTACATCCTCTTTGAGTTCCTGAATATATTTATATTTCCTATTTTGAAATCACTATCTTTTTTATCAGCTAATTTGAGTTTCATAGGAAACATTACAATGGGGTGGCTAATTTTTGGAGGAGACTTATTATCTTAGTTCTTTATGTTGTTTGTATTTTGTTATGGGATCTAGGCACTTTGAGTTATGGCTTTGGTGATTTTTTTTTTTGGTCTAATAAGCTGATCTGATCTTTGTTGGATGAGTGTTTGCATCCAGTTTGCTGTATCCCCAACCTGTCAGGTTGTGCCTCATCTGACTGGTGATGGGTATAGCTATTCTGTGTTAATTTGCAAATGGGATGTGAAAAGGTTTTTTCTCTTCAGCTACGGATAGTTGCAACTTCTAAACCTGATGTTCCAGTGAAGACTTCACTGGGTCCAGAGAGGCAGAACAGGGTGGGTGGCTGCTAGGTGACCAGGTTCATAGACATGTCACTCTTGATTTTTGATTGGAGTGATGGTAGTGGTACCAGCACTGTAGTAACCAAGGAAATGTACAGATGTAACTCCTGACTGGCATGGTCTGGGAGGGGGCAAAGGCTGCACAATTCCATCTGTGCTGGAATTGTGGGGATGGCAGCAGGGGTGGAGAGGTCTGTGAAACTGACCAAAATGGATTGGTGTGAAGGCTGCATGACCCACGCAAGGCTCCACTGAACGGGAGTGGCTTGACAAGGACCTCACAAGTCTGAGTGAACTCTCCAGTGTGAGGGAATGCATAGATCTGGGGCAACTCACAGGTCAGGTAGTGTAGGACACGGAGCTGCAGGATCCAAGTGGCCCTTGGAGCTGACATGGTGGACAAAGACTTGCAGCTATTTTTTAGTGTATACATACAGCCTTAACAATATATTAGATAGAAATATTAATAAATGTTATTTTCCTAACAAGTTTTTTTTAATAAAAATAGTGTAAGATTTCACATATTACTGAACATTTGACTATTGGAAGGTGCTTATTGGACTTCTGGGCTCAGCACTATTTCTAAAGTTGGTACTTTCTGAATAATTATTACTGACTTCAGAGCTGTTTCTTCAATATATTTCTGATCAACATAAATAAAAACATACACAGTAAAGGCAAAGTGATACTATTTTATTACTGGTCCGTGTATTAGAATATAGCATGAGGACTGGCAATAAAGTGTCAAACTTAAATATTTTTAATTAACTGTAAAAGTTCAGCTATAAAATAGAAAAAAATTGAGCTAAGGACTGATGGGGAAACTTTTGGTGCTTACACAGCTATGAATTGCTCTAGTTCCAGAAATCCAAAGGTCACTAGTTTAGAAAAGCTTTTGGAATAGTTTTCTCATTAATATACAAGAAAGGTAGAAAGTACTTTCTCACTGATTTTTAATCAGTTTATGACATGGACGGCAAACCTCCTTCAAAAGGAGATTCTGCTTGACTAATAATACATTAGCAGTAATCCAGTGATCTCTCCAAGCATTAAGGATAAAATTTATTCTTCTACTGATCAGTTCTTTTGCTAGTAAAATGAATTGTCTAACTTTTGATGGAACTGTCTAACAAAAGAGCTTTTTGGATGAAATTGAGAGACAATATAGGGTTCAGTTTAGTTTCAATGCTTAAATTAGAAACACTTGCATTAGGATTAAAATGGAAAAAGAGCTGATTTAATTCATGTCCAAACAGATATGTCAAATCCAGTTTCCTATGAGCATTGAATTGCAGCATAGCTCATAAATGGAGTTAATGTAAGAGAAGAGGAATGATTTTTATCAATGGCTGAGGCAATGTTAGATGTAAGTAGGTCTTCCTTATTCTATGCTTTTTAGACATGCTTTTATTTTTAGGTCTATCTTTAGTCCCAGGTGGTCTAGGACTAGCTATGTAGACCAGGCTGGCCTTGAACTTATAGAGATTCACTTGCCTCTGCTTCTAGTGTGCTGGGAGTAAAGGCGTGCACCACCATGCTCAGATTCTACATGTTTTTAATGTCCTATAGATTTTTGTCTTGAGCAATGCTGCAGTAGCAATTATTGAGGTTATAATTTTTTAATTTATTCATTTTTATTTTTTTATCAAATATAGACCTGTGTCCCCCTCCCACTCCCCCACCCCACCAGAGCTCATGCATTCTGCCAAACATGCTTTTCATCTCTTTCTGTCTTTCTTCATATTCTCCATGAGGAAGTTGACTGTTTTGAGCAGAAGTTCACTGTTTCAGTTAGTTCTTCGATGCAGTCCTTTCTGTTGTTGTTGTTGTTGTTGTTGTTGTTGTTTCCAATATGCATCACTCTCAGCTGCTTTGGACAAAAGCTCAAGGGGCCATGCACAAGAAATACTTAACAACTACGTAATTGGCACTAGCATCCATAGATAAGGGATACCATTCGTCGTTTGTTTTTCTGGGACTGTGTTACTTCACTTAGAATGATGTCCTCTAGCTCCAGCCATTTTCCTGCAAAGCTCATGATGTCTTTCTTTACTGCTGCATAGAACTCCATTGTGTAGATGTACCTCATTTTCTCTATGTACTCATCAGTTGAGGGGCATTTAGGTTGGTTCCAGCTCCTTGCTATTGTGAAGAGAGCTGAAATAGAAATGGCTGTGCATGTCTCTGTGTAATTTTGTTACTAGTAATAATTACTATTATATTAACAGCTAAGATCCATTCCAATTCTTTTTAAAACTATTTACCTTGTTTTTTTATTTTATACATATATATGTACATATATATATGCCTTAGTGTATATTTGTGGAGCATGATTGTGCAGTACCTGAAGAAGCCAGAAGGGGGTATTGGATGCCCTGAAACTGGATTTGGAGGCTGTTATGAGTCACATGATGTAGTTGAAGAAATGGCACTCTGAATCTGTGGAAGAGCAAGAGCTTTTAACCCATGAGCCATCTCCCTACTTCCCAACGTCTATTCTTAATTGTAATTTTCAGCACAGACTTTAGAAGAGATGACTAATTCATGGTTTTCTTCTATTTACAGACATAAATTGCTATTTTTACTCATGTATGTGTAAATAATTATATTATCATTTACATAAACATGTAATTTATTTAGAATGTAAATTGTGTGTTAAGCAATATAATATGAAATATAATAAATGAGAACACCTTTTTCTTGAAATATACAATATGGTATTTTTAAGGATGAATTTCTATGTGCTTTTCTGAAATTTTAACTATCTTAAAGATGATGTAGCTGGGCGTGGTGGCGCACGCCTTTAATCCTAGCACCTGGGAGGCAGAGGCAGGCGGATCTTTGTGAGTTCAAGGCCAGCCTGGTCTACAGAGCAAGTTCCAGGACAGCTGGGGCTACAAGGAGACCCTGTCTCGAAAAGACCAAAAAAAAAAAAAAAAGATGATGTAGACCCAGTGAGTCCACTAATAATAATATGTACATTTTCACATGAAACATGATTTGGTTATTCAGTGTATGAATTCAGTCAGTTTCTAGAGTTACTCCTAAAAGTTATTAGAATAAATTGTATACATCTATTTTGTATTTTGAATTTGTAATACTTGTTATGCAGCTTTTGCCAACAGCCAAAGATATATCTGGGTTTTATAATTTCTATGGTTTTAATTCAAGCATTTGTACTTGTGTGGGAGAGGGGTCGTCGGGCCAGGAGTTGCTTATGGTTAGTATGGTAATCCTATTTTGCCTGTGTTTTATCTGCTGAAAACAGTTCTTTCTACCATTCTGGGCTAAATTTGTGTCTTATTCCATAGTCACTTTACTTTTAAGTTACCTTTAATTATATAGTTCTGCATATGTATTAGTCACTTTTCTGTTGCTGTGATAAAACCACCATGAGCAAGGGAACTTATAAAAGGAAGAGTTTATTTGAGCTTATGATTGACGGTTCCAGGGAATCAGAGTCCATTGTGGTGGGAGGCATGGTGGCTGGGGCTGGAGCAGCAAGCTGAGGGTCACATCTGGTAATGAGCACAGGAAGCAGAGAGAGAGAGAGACTGGAGACCACAAGGCTTGTTAAACTCACTAAGCCTGCCCCCAATAACTTACTTCCTCCAGCACAGCCACACCTTCTAAGACCTCCAAGAACAGTGCCACCAACTGGAGACAAAATGTCTGAATACCTAAAGCCTATGGGGGGACACTCTCATTCAAACCTCCACAGCATAGTTACTGAATATTAGTATGAAATGTATTTTATATGGTTAATAGCTTTTATAGTGGTTAAGCTTTATTTCTTAATTATCTAATCTCATTTTAAAATAAAGACTTCCTTTCCTGAGCTTGATAAGCACAGCAGAGATGCTGAGTAGACTAATTACCTTCCAACTCACACACACAATTTCAACTCTGATGTTCTGATCATCATAAAGCTTCAAGTTGAATTTTCTAGGTGCTTATAAATACATGTTATCTTATGGTTTGTTATGGCAAATGAAAATTTCACTTTTATATACCTCAGTTAAGGAAGAGTGACAATATAATATTTTTTACATACAAATATTTGAATGAACTCATAAATAGGAAAGTAATCAACTCAATAAGAAGAAAGAGTTTAAAAAAGCAACAAACTAATAAACATTACAATTACATGAAGATCAGGCAAATGCCACCAATACTCAAACACTTTTCATGTTTCATACAAATTCCACCCTGGGTTAGTTTGTGTCTTTCCTGAAGAGGCCATTCCCACTGTGGACATATGTGCCCTAATCATTTTGGATTGTTTCTTCTGCTTTTCAAGAATCTTGTTTCAAACTGAGCATGTTTCTCTTCCATAGAGAAATCACTGAGGTGATGATTGAAATGTTTTTCTAGCATTTCATGATGATATTATTCAGATATCTTAACAGGGGAAGAAAACATTGTTTCATATGGTGTAAAATAATAAGGAATATTATAGCGCAGCCCAGCTCTCATCTGCTTGCTGATGGTTTTCTCCATACGTTATTGCTTATTTATGGCACAAAGTGCTTTCTCTTGAGAAGAAACCTATTGCTGGTGGAGCTGTTATATGGTGCAAATAAAATGATCATGATTACATTCTTTCAGGAAATGCAGCTGCAGTTTCCCAATTTAGCCACCCAAGGTATACATTTGGACAATTTTCTATTTCTACTCTACATAGAGTTGAATGCCACTCTCATAATAATTAGATAACAGGTTTTCTATAACCCTGTGTAGTTGGAGTTTCAATAATGATATATGTAAATTGTGGTTCTGAAGCCTTGCATTCACAGCATCTCAAGATGCTTATAACCATACAAAATATTAAGAATGCTGTCATTCCTAGCTTCAAACAACACAGTGGAACTTGTAATTTACTGTATATATTAAAAATATTTCACTGTTTTTGTAAAATTATCACTGGGGTTATGCATTAGCCAGTACTATACACTTGTACTTAACAAGTAATGCTATAAAAATATTTTGTAATAACATCCTGTATTTAATACACATGCTGATTTTTGTCATAAGTTTTAGACAATATATTGTAATTGGTTATGTAACATTTATATTATATTATGTATTCTAATAAATCCAGAAATTATTTAATTACCCAGAGATGTATGCAACTATGACATCACAAAGAATGTGAGCAACTGTGCATTTTAAAATCTATGGAGACTCTGAAATTGATGCCCTGAAATACCTGAGGTATGATTATGGCTTATGTCAATACTTAGAGGTATCACTGGGTATGGTGGTACATGCATTTAATCCCAGCACTTAGGAGGCAAAGGAAGGTAGATCTCTGTGAGATATAGGCCATCCTGATCTACGTAGTGAGTTCCAGGCCAGCTGGGCCTACAGAGAGACTCTGTGTCAAAAAGACAACAACAAAAAAAGAATTAGCAGTATCAGCTGTATTTTACCAATTACAACCATGAGATTCTATATAGGATATGAGAACTCAGATAATTTACCATTGCACTGGTGTAAGGATTTCCTTAAAATAAGTTAAGATACTTAATATAATATCTGACCTAAAAGAAATAGTTAATTCCCTGATTTTCGCATGGCCTTCTCTTGTTATATTGCTCCCTTCCTTTCCTCCTCACTTTCCTTCCCTCCATTCTTTCTCTTTCCTCTCTTCTTCCTTCTTACCATCCTTTTTCCTCCTTTGATTTTTAGATGACTCACCTGGCTCTCTCCAAGAGCTCTAGCATGCACCCTCAAGCACCAAGGGAAGTGGCTAAAGCAGTTTAACTTGATCCCATGGAACAATGGGCTCTCCAAATACAAATATAAACAAATAGACTCACAAGATATATAAATACATATGTAGCTAGAATTAGTTGTGAATGCTCCCCAATGCCTAATTATTGCCTAATGAGTTTGCAGAGCCTTTTCCCCTATTTTGTTAATACTCTGTGACTTATAAAACACAGCTAGTCAGGATGGGGTAAGATGAAATCTTAAATTGGTTTTATTTGCATTTCCCTAATTACAAATGATGTTAAATAATTTTAAAGATGTTTCTTAGCCATTTTTATTTCTTCATTTGAAAACTCTCCATTCAGATCCTTAGCCCATCTTCTAATTGGCTCACTTGTTTTCTTGGTTCTTTTTATTTTCTTTAGTTCTTTGCATATTTTGGATATTAAACCTCTGTCAAATGTATCACTGGTGAAGATTTTCTCCCACTCTGTGGGTTTTCTCTTTACTTTCTTGGTTGTTTCTTTGTTGTAAACCAGCTTTATTGTTTGTGTAATTTAATTTTGGAAAAATGTTCATGATACTAGATTCAAACTCTGACCCTAACATTAGCCCTGTACTGGGGATGTGTTCTACAATTTATCTACATCTGCCCATTCACTAATTTAATTTTTGTCTATGTATGTGTATGTATGACATGTGCATACACTTATATGTGTGAGAATGTTGGCATATGTTTGTTAAGGTACATGTGTCAGAGAAGAGCTTCCTATGACAGTCCTACCTTCCACTGTGTTGAAATAGGGTCTCTTTGACCTTCCCTGCTTCATAAACTCCTCCAATACTTCCTGTTTTACTTAGATTCCAAAAGATTTAAACTATTTTATCAACATGATATGATTATTTTCCCTTCCATTTCCTATGATTTATATGAAATTATTTCTTCCACCAGGATTTATTAGCTACTGAATTGACTAAATAAAATATACTTATCTTGCATGACACGGGTGCACAAACCTACATGCAGACAGAACACTCATACACATACAAAAATAAATAAAATTTTTAAAAATGTACATATCTTTTTTTGACTGCTCATTTTTGTTATTTATTTATTTTCTTTTCATGCATGGGCTGGATAAATGGATTGGTATTTAAGGTCACTCGTTGTTCTTACAGAAGACCTAGTTGGAATCCCAGCACCCACATGGCAATTAACAACCATACATAATTCCAGTTCCAAGGGATCTGAGCCTCTCTTTTTTCCTCTTGTGCACTGCATGACATGGTGCATTTATAGCATGAAGGCAGCACACATACGCATATAATAAAAAAGTATTTTTAAACATAATTCCATAAACACACACACCCCATTTCACCTTTTTCTCTCCCCTCCAGCATCTCTAATCACCCCCCCCAAGTCCCTCCCAGGTTTATGACTTCATCATATATCTGCATGTATGTATCTCCTACTAAGTCTATTCACTATTGCTCTTATGTATATATGTTTAGGGCTAACAACTGGGGATTAGGTAACCTATCAGAAGTCTTGTCCCTGTAGAAAACTGATTATCCCTTCCTCCTCAGCCACCAATGGCCTGTAATTCTTTTTTTTATTTTTTTTTATTAATTTTATTTATTTCTGTATGTGTATGAATGTACTGTCTGCATGCAAGTCTGTGCACCCATGTCATGCAACGCTGCGGAGTTCAGAAGAGGGTCTCGGATTCCCCTGGAACTGGAGTTCTCCTGGAATTGGAGCTTCAGACGGTTCTCAGCCGCCATGTGGGTGCTGGGGATCGAACCCGGGTCCTCTGTAAGAGCGGTCGGCGCTCTTAACCGCTAGGCCATCTCTCCAGCCCTGGCCTGTAATTCTTTGTCTAATGGTGGGGACTTGTGAAATTGTCTCCATCATGGTGGGCATGTACACTGGTGTCTATCTAGCTTATACAAAAATATTACTGAGATTGCATGAGTGTAGCTTGTATATCATATGTAGAAGACACTATCATCCTGGTTGTGTACCTTTTATACTCTTCCTACCGTTTTGTGACAATGTTCCCTGAACCTTAATCGTAGGGGTTGTATTGGTGATGTTCTGTGTGGGGCCGGGCACCCCACTGTCACTTATTGTCTGCATTTGGACCAGCTATGGATCTCTGTAGCAACAGACATCTAGAACAAAAAAAAAGTTTCTTTGAAGAGTGATGAGAAATACGTTTATTTGTGGGTATAAGGATAAGTTTAAAATATAGTTAGATGCTGAACTGATCTAGGAAAATGGTAGTAGCAGCTTCTCCTCTAGAGCCTATGCTCACTCCACCCACAGGCATATGGCTAGGTTTACAGTGCCAGGCCATGATGTCCCTTTTATAGACAGGCTTTATTCCAATTAAAGAATATTGGTTACTCCCAAGATACATTTCATTTTTGCTCCATTGGGAATATCTTACTTGGACTTTAAGATTGGATAGGACTGTTGAATACATTTTCCTCTGGCTTCTTGTACAGCACCTTCCAATGTTATGAATGTTAGAAATTAGGGAGGCAGCTTTCAGGTTGGTGCTAGTTTTTGACATATAAAAAATAGTGCTGTTTGGTACATAATCATTATGCCAAATGGTGTACAACCAAATGAAAGGAAAATTCTCACTTATTTTGGTAAATTGGATGAAATTTTAAAAATTAAATTTGGAGTCAGAACTTTTCATTGCTTCATTATTTAAATTTTGGGATAGCTAGTTTCAAAATAGTAATCAATTTAGCAGACTTTTGATTTACTGGGATAAGTAAGAGTTAGTTTATGCCCCATCCAATGGGACTCTTTAGTCAAAGAGAGCAAAGGAAGATTATAAAATATAACCTTTAAAAATTATAAAATCCTTACTCCTTGAAAAGATTCAGTTCTTTCTCTCCTTTATCCTTGCTTTTAATTTGTTTTGCACTTGCTAATTTCAAAGTTTCTCAGTAGAACTACCAAATCTTGTTGATTTGTGAAAAGGCCAGATCACCACTGGGAAAGCAAATTTAAAATAAAAACTATTTGGGGGCTGGAGAGATGGTTAAGAGCACTGACTGCTCTTGCAGAGGACACAGGTTCGGTTCCCAGTCCCCACATGGCAGCTAAGAACCATCTTAGGCTGGGCCTGGTGGCACATGCCTTTAATCCCAGCACTAGGGAGGCAGAGGTAGGCAGATCTCTGTTAGTTCAAGGCCAGCCTGATCTACATAGCAAGCTCCAGGACAGCTGGGACTAATGGGAGACCCTGTCTCAAAGACCAAAGAGAGGGAAAAAAAACTATTCAAAATGCTTTTATAATAGTGGTTCTCACCCTTGGAATAATATAGGGATATTTTTAACGCATATTTTATTGAATTTTGGTGGATTTCACAGTATAAATCCTAATCATATTTGGCCACTCCCTCATCCACACCACCTATAGCCACCTTCACCAGATATCATGCATTCTCTCATATACATTAAGGCCTATTGAGTCAAGCTTTTTGTACCCAGATACCCCTCGGTGCAAGTACATCAACTGGAGTCTAGTGAACTCTCCCTCATCTGGCAGAAGTCAGTTTCCAATAGTTCCTTAGCAAAGTTGGGGGGCCTGCTGCCCATTTTCCCAGCTCTATGCTGTAATTTTCTGTCATAAGTCTAGTTCATGCTGTCACCACTGATACAAGTTCATATGAGTATGTGCCTAGAGGCCTAGAAGACTGTTTCCTTAGAGTTATGCACCTACCCTGGACCTTGCAATCTTCCACAATGATCCCCAAGCCATGGGACCATTTAATATAGGAGTCATGTACAGAGATAGGGACTTTGCAGGATCTTATTGTCTACACCTTGGTCAGCTGTGGCCTTCTGTGTACATCACACTTTACTGCATGGGTAAGCTTCGTTGGGGGAGTTGAAGGATGCATTAGTATTCTCTCTACCTCCTGTTCTGCTATGTTCCATGAGCCTTATGTATAGAGGTTCCATGTGTATTTGTCTCTATTTACAGAGCCACCCATGAGTTCCCACCCATTAAGTGGTTTTTAAGTTGAATTAGATAGCTCTTGATTACCCCCAAGATAAAGGTGCCACTACTGCACTGGTATACTTTGTTGTGCTTGTCATTGTTATGGTTATTAGGCTTCAAAGACAGGTTGGACCATTGGCTGTTTTTGTCCCTTAGCAGCTTGCATAGTGACTTGCAGAGCTATGAGAGCCATTCTTCAGTGAGGAGGCTTCCAGTCAGCTTCAGTTCTGTTGATCCAAGTCCTGTTAATATGTGTTTCCTTCAGCAATAGGGTATTACCTTCAAGTTCTATGAGGCATTCAAGGGCTGTGCCAATGGTCTGTGTTATTTTGGGAGCCTCTTGGACTGCCCTGGCCAACAACTCAACGGGAGGTTTCTCCTATCTGGCACTGTATTTCCTTTATAACTATATGCATGCACTCATGTTTAGATATTGTATGTGTATTTTTCAGTGTGTTTTGAACTAATTCATTTCCTTCTGGTTCTTCATAGCAACTAAGATGTATTTCTCTCTCTCGTTTCCTTCACTGTCTACCTTCTTTTCTCCATCACCATTTAAAGTCTCCTCATTTTTCCCTTGATAATGTATGTCTCCTATCTGCCATGCTTCTCTTGAGCTCCTCCTTCCCCTTTATCCATGTGATTCTTTCTATGAACTTCCCTCCCTGGGTACCACCTCAATTAATCCATTCTCCTTATGTCTCCTCTGGTAACATTTGTTTTCTACTATTTAAGCAGGGGATATTTAAAAAGTATTAAGACCCAGGTTCTATGCCTAAAGATTCTTCTTTATCTCATTGACTTTGCTTAGGCATGGTAATTTACTTTCTTTTTTAATTTTTTTAAATTATTTTTATTTTATGTGTATGTGTGTTGTACCAGATGTGTAAATGCACCCATGTCATGCAATGCCCATGAAGGATATCAAATCCTCTGAAACTGGAGTTACAGATGGTTGTTAGCTCCCATGTGGGTACTGATATTCCAACCTAGGTCTTCTGCAATGGGGATTTTCAAATCTCTATTTTAATGGGCAGCAGAAATAAATAATCATTATTTTATAATTTAATTTCAACATATTTTACTTGGAAAATATTGAAAATTAGATTTTGGTGGAATAATTTTCTATGTTCATTTAGGAAATTAAGGCAGGAATAAGACAAAAGGTTTTGGAAACAAGGTTTCCAACTTGCAGAGTAAGTTAACTTATTACACTGTACATGTGCAGAACCTGAACATATTAGAAAATAATTAAATAAACCTAGGGAGCATGGAGCAGTGTTCAAACTCACTTGTAACTGAGTAGCAAGTGGGAAGTATGATACTAATAGTTCATAGTTTGATGATAGATATTTGTGTGTGTATTCAAGTTATAATGAAAGAGAGTGAATACTTAGCTTTAATACATTATAGGTAGTAAATCTGAAGTCATTTTAAGGTTAAAAATATAGTAACCTAGTATGGAAGTGAGATTTGTAGAATCCAAGAAGAGAGATAACACTTAAGCTTTCATAATAAGCAACTGAGTACTTTTTTGTCCATGTAAATTAATAAGTGATTTTTAAAATGGAGTTCGGTAAATTCAAATTCATGGTAAATGGGGTGAAATCATCTCCGATTTTTGCTCATCTCAATTATAAAATCCTCATAGTCTTTTCTCCTTTTAAGTACCATTTAAACTGCTTTACAAAGTGTGAAGATAAACACCTATAATCCATATACGAACCACTGGGATTTGTAAAAGTTTTGCAGGAAGACACCTCAAAGCACATATTTTTGTAAGATTCAAAAGGAAATTATGTATGAAAGTCAAAAAGGTTCAACCTGCCTGGATTACATATGTCATAACCTTTGAGGCCCATGTTCTGCTTGAGTCAGAGGGAAAGATCTTACCATGTTTTCTTTCATTGGTCAGTTAAGTGATTTGTGAGGGTGTGTGGACTGTGTGCCACAGAGCACATTACAGTATCAAGGGGAATGTGATGGCTCATTGATTTACTTCCGAATGGCAATCTCTTTTTTTTTTTTTTGGTCTTTTCGAGACAGGGTTTCCCTGTAGCCCCAGCTGTCCTGGAACTTGCTCTGTAGACCAGGCTGGCATTTAACTCACAGAGATCCGCCTGCCTCTGCCTCCCAAGTGCTAGGATTAAAGGCATGCACAGAATGGCAATCTCTTTAGTCCTAGGCCAATGTGTGCTGTGTAATTCTTCCATCTAGGGTTATTAGAAGTCAAACATTCTATTAATAAAAATAACAAAGAGTTAATGCATTTTTTGTCTTTTTGAGAGAGGGTCTCCCTTTAGTCCCAGCTGGCCTGGAGCTTGCTTTGTAGACCAGGCTGGCCTTGAACTCACGGAGATCCACTGGATTCTGTCTCCTAAGTGCTGGGATTAAAGGCATATGCCCTTTAAGATTCCCACACCTGGCTGGGTTAATGCATTTGTATCATATCACCTTGATTATTTTCCAGAAGAAAAATCTAAACTGTAGTTTGTCTCTGTTTATTTCTTTAAATGTCAAAATTTTATTTTATTATTACTTTCTTTTGATATTATATAGCTGTAGAGTTAGGTGTCTCACTTGTTCATTTAGTCAAAATAACTTCCAAATTCCTGTTACGTTTTTTTCTTTTTTCCATATATTTGAGATTCTATGTTATTAGCTATGCAATATTTTACATTTATTCAGTACATAGTAGAATTCAGACATGATGCTAAACTCTTACATATATTCACATCTAGCTTTTCAAAATTTGCTTATACTAGACTCTATTTCAATTTGTAATCAATTTTGTGTTCACCATAAAATCCCAGAGTAAAATACAAAGAGTTCCAATATGTCTTCTGTCCCTACAGGACCACAACCTCACCCCAACAATACCTCTGGCAATTGGTGAAGCTTTATTGATATACTGTCATCACTCAAAATCCACAATGGAGATTAGTGTTGATTATTATTATTCATTCTGAAAGTTTGAGCAAATTTCGTTGAATCTTTCCACATTAGAATACAATGCAGAGTGTTTCCATCCAAGTTTTCAGCCTATTCTCCTTGTCAATAGCCTCTGGGAACCTTCAGTTGGCTTATTGTAGCCATTGACCTGCCTTTCACAGAATGTCACAGAGTTGGAATCATGCAGTACATAGGCTTTTACAGGTGGTGATCTGTCATTAGTGCTCTTCATCTGTCTTCCCTCCTTATCCCCCAGACTTGAGAATCCTTTTCCTTTAGCACTGCAGTTTATAGACCTTCAGTTTATTCACCAAGGACATTTCAGTTGCTTCTGCATTTGTTTTTGCTTTTTATTGTTATTAAACTTTTTCCATAAGTCATACATCATTTCTCAATCGAATCCAGAGTCGCTTCCCCTCCATGCCCCCCCCCAAGTCCCTGCACTCTGCCCTACATGTCATGTCCTGCTTCTTTTTCTGAGTCTTTCCAGTGGTTTTTTCTTTCGGTTCTTTTGTTGTTATTCTCTCCAACTTGTATTGCTACAGAATACATACATATATAAATAGTTATATATGTATATACATAAATATATGCCTAAATATATACATACACATCACTTGAATTGAAGGACTATTTTTTCCCTAATAGATGTCATGTTTTCCTTAAGGAGGTGCTCAAATGTTCCTCCCTGGCAATCCCAAACAACCATCAGTCCAGCATGTTTGCTCCACATTGAGGTCTTTATCTCCCATGGTCCCCCAAATGAAGTCCAATAAGCACACATTCTATCTTGATACCCCTGTCCAGGCCTCCATGATATAGCCCAGGTAGTCCAACAATGCCAGTCTATATTCTGATGAGGCTGAAATCCCCTTAGCTGTTTAGTCCACAAGCTGGGTATCTCAGTAGTCCCCATCTAGCATTGAAGGTTTGAAGGATTCTTTGGAGAGATGAGTCTTCAGTCCATATTGGAAGGTTAAAAAGCTGTATCTTTGGGATGGGGTGGGGGGGGGAAGGGAAATAAGCCTGAACTGAATTGGAAAAAATGTATGAAATGCACAAAGCATCAATAAAAACTAATTTAAAAAAAAAAAGCTGTATCTCATGTCTTTGAAGAGTACCAAAAGTGGTGGCAGCCTCAGGGTAGATGCACTTGCCATTAAGAATTGAAGACAGGCCAAACCACAGTACTCTCTCTCTCTCTTTTTTTGTCTTTTTATTAAGATCTCAAGTTTTATGTCTTCAGTAGAGTTTCTCTGGTCTTACTAATTATTTCTGGTTGTACTTTCCTTTTGGATGCTTAAGGCCACACAGTTAGCCCAGATTAACCAAGGTTTTTGTTTTCTCAAGTCAGTTGAGGATCTGGTCCTCAGGGGTCTCTCGGGGTTTTTTTAGGGGGGAGGGTGGGAGCGCCTTGCTCCCTTCAGCTTTTCATTTACCAGTTCCATCCACTCGAGGACAAAATCAGGTCTTGCTAGACCAGGCTTCCTTTTCTTTTTATTTTTTTTATTGATGTTTTATGTATTTTTACATCATTTTCCAATTCAGTTCAGGCATATATCCCCTTCCCTTCCCCCCACTCCACCCCTACCCATCCCAGATCGTGCATTCTGCCATACCTTTTCTGCATCTTTCTCTGTTTTTTCGTTTTGTTTTGTTTTCATTTTTTTAACAATAAGTGATAATCTGTGAGTACAAGCATCCTTCATGTAAAACCAATTTGTGAGCAGTTGTGCCCAAACCTACACAGCTCATGGGTCCCACCATCCAGCGGGGGGGGGGGGGCTTGTATGTTCAATCAGTTGATCAGATGAGTGTCCAGTCTATATTGTTGTGTTTTCAACATTCACCCCAATCGCAGCCCTTACATTCTACCACGGCCCCTCTTCCGCAGATTGTTCCCTAGGCTTAGAAGTCTGAAGCATGAGCAGACTTTACCCTTTATTTATTTTTTTTATTTTTTTTTTGATGCTTTGGTGGTATTTCATACATCATTTTTCCATTAAGTTCAGGCGTATATCCCTTCCCTTCACCCCGCCCACCCCTACCCATCCCAGATCATGCCATTCTGCCGTAATTTTCTGCATCTTTCGTTTTTTTGTTGTTTGTTGTTTGTTTTTCTTTTTTTTTTAAAGAATAAGTGATAATTGTGAGTACAACAATCCTTCTGTCAAACCAATTTGTGAGCAGCTATGTGTGCCAAAACCCATACAGCTCATGGGTCCCACAATCCAGCAAGGGGGGGCTTGTATGTTCAATCTCACAGCTTTGATCATTCTGAGTTTGTACCAGGTTCCTATATTGTTCACGTGTAGTTTCCCGGTTTCACCCCCAATTGTAGCCCTGTCACATTTTAAACTGCCTACCATACTACTTCAGAGGATTCTTGGGAAAACATACCCACGGCCGTTTCAGTTCAGTTGTCAGTCTCCATTCAATTAGGGTTCAAAGTCTTTTAAACCAGTAAAACTATATAGCCATCTCGGTAACCTATAGGATTCCGGAAAGGCAGTATTAGTTCCACTAGGTCTTTTAGAAAAGGGGCACACGTGGTTGAGAAACTAGGAGATATGCTGGGCGCAAGAGCACAGTCTCAGACTTTCTACTGGGACGCTGCATTGGATTGATTGAGTCTCAGAAAAGCTACAAGCTCATGAAGCTGATATTCTTTTCAATCGGGTACGTGAAGCAGCAAATGGACAAGCTCAAGGCGCATACCACACGAAATTCGAATGCCATACTAGTTAGAAAGTGCTCTAAACTATCTTCATACTTCGACGTTGTTGCACACAGTATTTTCTATTAACCCGTTCTTAAGGTGAACGAGAATCCGGAAGGGGGAGCACTGAACGATAAGATCCACCATTAGAGTAGGGGCTGTTCTACATAGATGGGGCTTCGCGCTGAACAGGAAAGGGAGTCTTGAACGTGAATCTCACAACTTGTTAAGGGCATCTAATCTAAGTAAATGCCTGACCCATGCAGAGAATCCACCTAAGATATGGTTTGAGCATCTCCAGAGCATGGAACAGAATATGATTATTACAAATCGCATAGGTCCCTCCGCCCCATAATTGGTGTGGATGGTCATGTGGAGTATGGTCATTAACCACCCAGAAAGGCTAAGTTGAACAGTTCCTGCAAATATGGGGCACCCTATATTAATAATTGTATGCCTTGTGGACAACACACAACTGTAGTGTCTATTCTACATCCACAATTTACTTGCGTTTTTATTTTGATCCTATTGAAATATGGCCAACATCTTTCCCATTTAATGTGCCCATTATTTACTCTAACAAGACTTTCACACAATACCCACAAATTCATCATATAACCACAATAAACCAAGGTGAAATATGATGTTACGGTGATTCAATAACCTAGACCACATAGTCATATTAGATCAGAAGGACACACTTAACCTCCGACAATGACTACAAGAATTATGAGCCTCACTGATAAGAAATACACAGGAAAAGTTTACCGTTGTTGATAACTAAGCGAAATCCATAAAGTTGCATGAGTGGTAGTGGAAATGCTACAGCATTCATCGACACGAGCCCGGTGGACTGGGGTGAAGGGAAGCTGGTACATTTAGCTTTTATTCTGAACGCTAATATTAGTGAATTAACTATAGGTTGAATACACCAATCAATTGCATTCAGCACATTAAAAAATAAAATATATAGTTATCAAAATAATACCATTTATAAACAGGTCAATCAGCTTAGCTTTCATCAGTACTGACATTGTCCATTCTAGTAGCGGAACAAATTCTTGCGCGTTATATACTGGGAGGAGAGGCTGTGAGGATAGCTCAAATGTTGTGTAGATGATAAGGCTCCGTTGCGAATTGGGGGAGGCTGAATGTGATGATGAATCTATCAATACCAATATTCAGACTGGAAAGCCTATCATATGTGATCATACCACCTCTGTGAACAGTATTTTAGAACAGTAGGGGACCCATAGTGTCCGTTGGTCTCCCACCCCCCGCTCTGCTGTGATGTTATGGTGGTGAGTGAACCAACAAATGAGGGCTCGCAATAGTAACATGTTGTTTGGTGGACAACTAGGATACTGCCTCACTCAACTGAGTCAGTGAGGTGATTATAACAGAGTCTGATGAGAGACGGATAGTGACTTCTTGCCCTAGATCCAGCTAGATTATCTGGACTGGTACTTAGTGCGTATAGGACTGCAATTATAATGAATAACAATTGATCATTCAAAGGGTTACTCACGGAAAAAAACAGGAGAAAGCATAGATCTGGCAGCTTAATCAGCAAGTAAGTTAATGAGTGTATCAGTAGCAAATGCGCACGTATTGTCGAGTGATCAGGTTCACGCGACCAGCGGTGAGCGGTGGATGGTTAGGGGGTGGGAATATCAGGCTTAATGCCGGGGACTCATAACATGCCCTGATCACCTCCCTGCGAATTGGCAGAAAAAATTAGATGTTAATCATAAGATAATCAAAATTAATTGTTTTATTGAATTCACATGAATGAAACCACAGTATAATAAAACGAGAGGAATGCGACGTGAGGTTGTATAATCGCAATGTAAGTGGCCCTGTTATTATTCATTTGTCACAGTTTACCGCGATGCTAAATTTATGGGTAAAAGGTAGAATAAGTTGAACATGCTTTGAATGGTAAGCAAGATGCGCTCTTCACCTCTCAGCCATCTCTNTCATGCATTCTGCCGTAACTTTTCTGCATCTTTCTGTTTTTTTTGTTGTTGTTGTTTTGTTTTCATTTTTTTTTAAGAATAAGTGATAATTTGTGAGTACAAGCATCCTTCATGTCAAACCAATTTGTGAGCAGTTGTGCCAAAACCCATACAGCTCATGGGTCCCACCATCCAGCAAGGGGGGGCTTGTATGTTCAATCAAGTTGATCAAATGAGTGTCCAGTCTATATTGTTGTAGTTTCACCTTTCACCCCAATTGTAGCCCTTACATTCTACCACGCCTCCTCTTCCGCAGATTGTTCCCTAGGCTTAGAAAAGGGGCACACGTGGATGAGTTGCAAGACAGTCTACTTTCTCTGGAGCTGTTGTCTTGGTCTCTAGTCAATTCTGGCTGTTTTCTTTCATGGGCTGCCAGCTTGTCCAGGCATAACCTTTCAATCCTACTAGGACCGAAAGGCTATATATTATACTGTTTAAAGACTTTACCCTTTATAGACTGGACACTGACTGAAGTCCCATTAGTGGCTTTCCAAGACTTCCCTGAACAGGAAGACTGGTGATCCACATTTGTAGGGCATTTCAAGAGATGCTCCATGCATAATCCCCTAAGACTTGGTTGACCTCTGAGAGCAAGGAACAAAGTTATCCCTTAGGTCCCTCGGCCAAATTGGTATGGGCATTAAGTATGGCCATTAAGCACCCAGAAAGGCTAAGTTGAACCAGCCTGCTATATTGCACCTATATTAAAATTGTATCCTTTGGAAACAAACTGTATGTTATTTCCATATCATATTTCTTGATTCACATCTTTCCATTTAATCCCATATTACTCTAAAAGATTCACACATACCCTCCATCATATACCAAAAACCAAGGTCTGAAAATAGATGTTAGGGATTCATAATGCACAGTTGTCTTTAGATCATGAGGAATATAACATTGACATTGCTCAGTTTGTCTTAAAACTAGGTACTTTGTACTAGCATCCATAGATGAGGGATACTATTCATCTTTTGTTTTTCTGCAATTATGTTACTTCATTTAGCATAAAATTTTCTAGTTACATCCATTTACCTGCAAATTTCATGATGTCATCTTTCTTTACTGGTGCATAGAACTCAATTGTGTAGATGTACCACATGTTCTCTATCCACTCGTCAGTTGAGGGGGACTTGTGTTGGTTCCAGCTCTTTGTTATTGTGAAGAAAGCTGCAATAAACATGGCTGTACATGTATCTCTGCAGTAGGAAGAGTCTGATGGATATATTCCCAGAAGTGGTATGGCTGGGTCAGGTGGTAGGCTCATTATTTTGAGTCATTTAAGGGTTCTCCATACTGCTTTCCATAATGGTTGTACAAGTTTGCATTCCCACCAGCGGTGGATGAGTGTTCCACTTTCCCCACACTCTCTCCAGCATTTAGTATTAGTATCATTTGTTTTATTGATCCTAGCCAGCATTATCAGGGTGAGATGATATCTTAAAGTGGTTTTAATTTACATTTCCCTAATTATTAGGGATGTTGAACATTTTTAAGATGTTTCTCAGCCATATCTATTTCCTCGCTTGTGAAGTCTCTGCTCAGTTCTTTACTTCATCTTTTGAGTTAGTCATTTGTTTTCTTCTTTGTTTTTTGAGTTTATATATTCTGGAAGTTAATGCTCTGTCAGATGTATCAGCAGTGAAGGTTTCCTACTACCCTGTGGGTTTTCTCTTCACTTCCCTGATTGTTTCTTTTGCTGTACAGAAACTTTTGAGTTTAATAAGGTCCCACTTGTCAATTGTCGACCTTTTTTCCTGTGCAGCTGCTGTCTTATTTACAAAGTCTTTTCCTATGCCTATGTCTTGTAAGTTCCTGCCAACTTTTATTTCTATCACCTTCAGAGTTTTGGGTTTTATATTGAGGTCTTTGATCCATTTGGAGTTGATTTTTGTACAGGTGAGAGGTAGGGGTTTAATTTTATTTTTCTACACGTGGTGATCCAGTTTTGCCAACACCACTTGCTGAAGATGCTGTCTTTCTTCCATTGAGTATTTTGCCCCCCTTGTAAAATATGAGGTGGCTGAAATTGTATGTGCTCAAGTTTGAATCATCAGTTTTGTTCCCTTGGTCTACAGGTCTGTTTTTGTGCCAGTACCAGGCTGTTTTTATGACTATAGCCCTGTAGTATAGTTTGAGGTCTTGTATAGAAATCCCCCCTGTATTGCTCTTTTCACTCAGGTTTGCTTTGGCTATTTGGGGTCTTTTGTTGTTCCTTATGAATTTAAGATTTTTTTTCTAAGCCTGTGAAGAATGTCCTTGGGATTTTAATTGGAATTGAGTTGAATCTGTATATTAATTTGGGTAGAATGGACATTTTTACTATATTAATTCTTCCAGTCCATGAGCATGGGACATCTTTCCATCTTCTGATGTCTTCTTCAATCTCATTCTTCAGGAGTTTATAATTATTCTTGTAGAGATCTTTGGTATTTTTGGTTAGGTTTGTTCCTAGGTATTTTGTTGTTTTTGAGGCTATTGTGATTGGGAAGGTCTCCTTGTATTCCTCCTTCAGTTGCTTATTGTTGGCATAGAGAAAGGCTACTGATTTTCCTAGATTAATTTTGTAGCCCGCCACTTTACTGAAACACTTAATCATTTCTAGGCATTTTCTGGTGGAGTTTTTAGCATCCTTTAGGTAAACTATCATATTATCTGCAAAGAGGGTTAGTTTTACTTCCTCTTTTCCAATTAGTATTCCTTTATTATTTCCTTTTCTTGCCTTATTGCCCTAGCCAGTGTTTCAAGCACTATACTGAAGAGGAGTGGAGACAAGGAGCAGCCTTGTCAGGTTCCTACCTTTATGGTGAATCCTTCTAACTTTTCTCCATTTAGGATGATGCTGGCTGTGGGTTTCTTGTATATGGCTTTGATTATGTTGAGGAATGATCCTTCCAGTCCAGTTCCCTCTAGGACTTTAATAATGCAGGGATGCTGGATTTTGTCAAAGGCTTTTTCTGCATCTATTGAGATGATCATATGGTCTTTGTCCTTCAGTCTGTTTATGTGTTTTATGATATTTACTGATTTTCATATATTGAACCATCTCTGCATCTCTGGTATGAATCCAACTTAGCTCCTCTCCTCTGTCCTTTGAATTGCTTCAAGTATTCTCTGAAGGATTGATTTTCCAGACATGTATTCTTTCATCTTGTTTATGACATGGAAGATTTTTCTCTTTCCTTCAACTAGAATTGACATTTTTGCTGGGTATAGTAACCTAGGTTGGCATTTATAGTCATTTAGCACTGGGAATGCTTTGCTCCATGTTCTTCTTGCTTTCATAGTTTGCACTGAAAAGTCAGCTGTAATTCTGATAGGATTCCCCTTGTATGTAACTTGTTGTTTTTCTCTTGTGGCTTTCAGAATTTGCCTTTGTTTTGGGCATCTAGTGTTTTAACTATGATATGGCTTGGGCAGTTTCTTTTCTGGTCGAGTCTATTTGATGTTCTATGTGCTTCTTGTATTTGTATGGGTTTGTCTTTTTATTTTTGTTTTGTTTTGTTTTGTTTTTTATTAATTTTTATTTATTTCTGTATGCATATGAATGTACTGTCTGCATGCAAGTCTGTGCACCCGTGTTGTGCAATGCCGCGGAGTTCAGAAGAGTGTCTCGGATTCCCCTGGAACTGGAGTTCTCCTGGAATTGGAGCTTCAGACGGTTCTCAGCCGCCATGTGGGTGCTGGGGATCGAACCTGGGTCCTCTGTAAGAGTGGTCGGCGCTCCTAACCGCTAGGCCATCTCTCCAGCCCCGTGTTTGTCTTTTTATAATTTGGGGAAATTTTCATCTATTATTCTGTTGACAATCTGATCAATACCATTCTCTTGAAATTCTTCTCCTTCCTCTATCCCTATGATGCAGAGGTTTGATCTTTTCATAGTGCCCCACATTTCCTGGTTGTTCCACTCTTGTGTAGTTTTAAATTTTTCATAGTCTTTACTTGAGCTTTTTAGTTGTCCTGTGTTATCTTCTAGGTCTGACATTCTTTTTTCTGCTTCTTCCATTCTGCGTCTGAGGTTTTTCCCCATTCTTTCCTTTTGATTGAATGACTGTTCGATTTCCTTTTTCATTTTTTCCTGTGTTTTCTTTACTATATCCACTTCTTTTTGGAGCATCTCAATCTTTTCTTGTGGCTCCTTGTTTTACTCATTGGTTTCCTTTCTCGTTTCAGCATGGGATCTTTTCAGTGTTTCCACTTCCTTCTGGAGTTTGTCCTTTTTTTCCCTCTAGCTCTTTCCAGAGTCTGTCATTTTCTCCTTTTAGTTCATTGTGGAGTTTATCCTCGTCTCCCTCTAGGTCCTTTCTGTGTTTTTCATTCTCTCCCCTTAGTTCTATGATTTCTTTGAATATATCTGTGATTGTTATTCTGTGATCTGTGTCCTGGGTTATCTCTAGGGAGATCCCACTGTAGGAGTCCTCCACAGGCTCTGTAGAGTTCAATGTGGAGTTATTCCGCACTTTTCCCATATTGTTCTTTTGTGGTGCTCTCGGAATGTGGTTTGCCTTTCGCCTGTATTCTGATGCGAATCTCGAATGCCTCTTCACCTTTTTGAAGGATTGCTTTCCTTGACTCCTGAAGATGCCTTCATTGTATTCTCTTTATGTATGGAGTGTTGGCTTGTCTAGGTTTCAGGCTTTCAATTTTGGTTATATATTGGAAGATATAGTTCACTCTTCCCTTTCTGTTCCATGAGAGCTGGGTGGGTAACAACCCAAATGACACCTTCTGAGCACTGTATTCCCTCTGCTGCCAGCCACACTCTCCAGAGTTTCAGTTGGCTTTGGTTGTGTTGCTTGCTTAACTGGTCGGTATCCTCCTCCACCTGTGCTTGGGAACTAAATGCCCACAGCCTCTGAGTTCAACCTCAGTTCCTGACTCCCAGAATTCTCTGGGCCCAAAAACTGCTCTGCTCAGCCTCCGCCAATCCTTGGGCACCAAATTCCCGCAGTCCCTCCTTTATTCCCCCCGCCCCAACTGACCTCTGCTCAATTTAGCATATTCTCAAATACATAATGTGACCTCTAGAGTCTGATTTCTGTCCACAAATGTCCTTCATTGATTGTTTGGCTGCCTTGTCACTTTGTATAAGTGTCCTCTAATAACATGAAAGCTAGTCTTCATGGGGGAAGATTCCTGGTCAGGTCCAGCTCATTTGCTTCAAATCCTGTGTCCAATGTGTGCACTTTCTTCAGCTATAGGGTCTTCAACTTCTGAGGGACAGTCAAGGTTTGCGGCAATATCCTGTGTTATTTGGGAGTCTCTGACCACACTGACCAACAACTTTAAGGGAGGTTTTTCCTGACTAGAACTGTGGGTTTTTTAGCCTTCAGCTATCAACCTGTGTTCATTTATTTATTATATGTGTATTTTTTAGAAAGACACGTATTGTACTTATCCCGCTATCATATATATATATATGACTTTAACTTTGAAACTCTGGGTTTCATAAAATTTTCCTTTTTGTTATAGGTCAGTTTAAGCTGTTCATCTCTTCTTGGTGTAACTGGTTGTTTCTATGAATTTTGAAAATTTTTTATTTCTTTTAGATTTTCAAATTTAATAGAATACAGAGTTTTAAAAATATTCCCTTACAATGTTCTGGACCATTTTCATGTCTATTTTGATGTTTCTCCTTTTGTCTTTGATCTTGTTGGTTTGGATTTGTTCTTTTTTATTTTGGTTAATTGGGCTAAAGATCTGTCCAACTCATTTATCTTTTCAAAGAAAGAGCTCTCATATTCATTGATTCTTTGTCCTGTATAGTTTCCTTTGTTTCTACTTCACTAACTTCTGCAATTTAAAAAAAAAAAATTCTCATCTGCTGGGTTAAGTTATGGTTTCTTGTGTTTTCAGATTCTTTTTTTATTTTTTTAATTAATTTTATTTATTTCTGTATGTGTATGAATGTACTGTCTGCATGCAAGTTTGTGCTCCCGTGTTGTGCAATGCCGCAGAGGTCAGAAGAGAGTGTCGGATTCCCCTGGAGCTGGAGTTCTCCTGGAATTGGAGTTTAAGACGGTTCTCGGCCGCCATGTGGGTTCTGGGGATCGAACCCGGGTCCTCTGCAAGAGCGGTCGGCGCTCTTAACTGCTAGGCCATCTCTCCAGCCCCTGTTTTCAGATTCTTGAGATATACCATTAAATCATTTATTTGTGCTCTTTCTGATTTTAATGTAGGCATTCAGAGCTATAATATTCTCTCTTAGATCTGCAATTAATGTGTCCCAGAGGTTTTGTTGTGTTGTTTTATTATTTCCATTTAGTTCCAGTAATACTTTTTCTTGATTTATTCTTTGAGTCATTCATCATTCAGGAGTTTACTATTTAATCTCGTGAGTTCATATAGTTACTGGAGTTTCTTTTGCTGTTGATTTTATAATTTATTGCATTGTGGTTTGATTTTTCATATTTGTTGAGGTTGTAAAATGCCCCAGTATGTGGCCCATTTTAGAGAAACTTCCATGGGCTGCTGTTTCTCTGTTTATTCTTTTCCCAGTTGACCTGTATATTGGAGATAATGTGTTATTGAAGTCATGTACTATTACGGAGTTGGAGTTATTTTGTGTATTGAAGTTCTGTAGTATTCTTTTCATGAAACTTAGTTCACCAGAGGTTGGTGCGTGTATGTTCATGATTGTAATGTCTTCTTGATCAATTATTCCCTTGATCAGAATGAACTAACCTTATTTATCTCATTTGACTTATTTAAAATTGGTGTCTATTTTATCAGATATTCAATTGCAATGCTTGCTTGTTTCTTAATGCATTCATTTGTTTGGAATACTTTTTCATTCTTTCTCCTTAAAGTAGTACCTATCCGTGAAGCTAAAATGAGTATTTTTCAGGCAACAAGATGGATTTTGTTTCAAGAAACAAGTAGTCTGTGTTTTTGACTGGGAATTGAGGCTGTTGAATTTTTTGACATTTGCATGTAAACAAAATTTAATACATTTCTACGATAACATTTTCTTTGTATAACAACATTAAATTATAAATTTTTATAATCATCAATTTCTTTTCTTAGCTGTATAGAATTATTTATTTCAGTATTTAATTTGAGATATTTTATTAAAATACCAAAAGATGCATTTCTTTTAAACTTAGTGCATAATTATGTTTTATCAATTACTCATTTTAAGTTTAAAGCAAAATAATTTTCTTATGGAGAAAACACATTTCAATTTAAAGAGAATACCATTGATATTACTGGACAATGTGTGTTGATTAGTACCACTTTAATTTCTGTTTGTGTTCTTGGTCCTATTTTGTTTTCCCATAAGTATACTTTTATTTGTTTTCTTTCTCTATTCTCTTGGGTATGGTTATTTCATTCTTCAGTCCTATGTATGGATTCTCAACATGGTTTGTTTTGTGGACACGAATTCTTTCATTCCATTCATGCCATGGAATATTTTTCTTTCCTCAACTATGATAGACAGTTTTGCTGGGTAAATTATTTGGAGTTGGCACCTATAATTTAGACTGTAGAATACTTTGCTCCAAGTTCTTCTGGCTTTTATAATTTACATGGAAATCAGGTGTAACTCTGATGGGTTTTCATACATTGCATGTAACTTGTTGCTTTTCTCTTGCAGCTTTCAATATTCTCCCTTTTTTCTGTATATTCAATAGTTTTATTATAATATCCCATGGGGATTTTCAGTTCTGGTCTTATCTAGTTGATGTTCTGTGAGTTTCTTATATCTGTATTAATATGTCTTTATTAAACTGGGGAAATTTTCTTCTATAATCCTGTTGAAGAGCTGGTCAGTACCATTGAACTGGGATTCTTCTCCTTCCTCTGTGCCTGTGATATATAAATTTGATATTTTTATAATTTTTATTGAGCATTTGTACAACTCATACAGTGGTTCTCAGTCAAACCCAATCACCCCCATGCCCCAACCCCCCATGTGAATGCATGCATTACAATATCCAAGCTAAGCCCTATATATTCAAGCTCCCAAACCCAAACGTCTTTCTGTGCAAATAGATCTACTGAAGTCTAGTCAGCAATGTGCATACTGCTAAGGGAAAAAAAATCAATCAATGGTACAACCCAGACCCAAGTTTTAAATTTTTATGGTGTTTTACATTTCTGCTCATTACATCCCAGTATTTTAAGAAAAAAATTTCTTATTATACACTTGAACAGTTCAGTTCTTCAACTTTAATTCCCGTTCCTCATATTCTGTTTTTCATTTTGTTGGTGAGCCTTGTCCCTATAGTTTCAGACAGGTTTATTGAGTTTTTCAGTTCCATCTTCATCTTAGATGAGTTTTCTCCAATATTTTTTACCTCTTCCATGAATTCACTCCTCAAATCCTGAATTGTCTCTTTCATTTCATTCATTATATATTTTCTTGAGCTTTAGTCAGGAGTTAATCCCTGTCTCTCTGAGTTCTTCAAGTGGTTTTGATTCTTTAAAATTGTTCATTTCTTTTTATCCTGTTTAAGATTTTTTCTTTTACAATCTCTGTGCTACATTTCTTCTAGGTAGTTCTCATTATAAAACACTTCAATCAGAATTTGGTGGTTTAGTAAAGACATTATTTTGGTTTAACATATTATTTGTATTTTTTCATTGTGCTCTGCTCATTTAGATTTCTTTCATTGGTTTGGATTCTGGTATGAAACACTACCCTGTCATTGTTGAGCTGAAATTTGATTCTGACTATATGGTTGATATAATTTCATTGCTTTCTGATCCTGTATGAATAGTTAGTTTGTCTGAACTTCAGGTTTTCTCTTTTATTTTTCATTGGATGAACCAGATGGATCCAGGAAGTCTAATCAAGAGTTTGTCATGATTGTGAAGGAGCCTAGGTCCATGTCTATATGATGGGGTATCAGTTGGGCCAGTTCTAACTAGCTAAACAAAGAAGGTGTGAGCCCCAGTCCAAAGCAAATGGGGCTGGTCTGTAAGCAGGAGAATGATGACCCTGCATTATGAGCTCTGTCTCTACCAACGGAACAATTGTTTTCTGGCCACTTCAGGAGGTTAGGACCAAGAACCAAGGAGTGATGTTGGGAAGGGAATGAGGTGGTGTTTACAACCTGGCAGAGAAAGCTTGCAGAGAAGGCATGAGCTCTGGAGTGGTGAGAAGGATGAGACATAGTCCCAAAGCAGGGGAATGGCTGCATTGGAATATGGGTCATTCACTGCAATGGGTCAGGTGCTTTCTAGAAGCCTCAGAGAAACAGAGCTGAGACCCAAGGAAAGATAATAAGAACAAGATCTAAATTTCTGTATTCCTCATTGTGTTTATAACAAATATTTCTAAGGATCATGGCACTATTATGAATGTTCATGATTGTGTGTGCTTTGCTTAATAAATATAGATAACATATTTGCAAATATATAGATATACGTGAATAAAGATAATCCAATTATTTCCCATATTTAAATCATTAAACACTTACAGGTTTTCATAATCAAAGTATTAAATAGCTCACCAATCCTCATGAAATTATACATGCCCCATTTTAGCATTTCTAGAAATTTTCAGTCTTCAGATATTAAGATTAGGAGACAATAGCACTATTAAAATGTTTCAGTGCTATTAACTGCCTAGTTACATGAGATTGCAATGAAGCATTATAAAGCAGCTCGAAGTTGGATAAAAAGGCATCTCTTTCTAAGAATGAATTATCAGAACTCAGTCCATTATTTTCATCTGAAGTCTTTGATCTGAGACACTGGCCCTGTGAGGTTTCAATTTTGTAACCCCAACTTTCCTTTCATCATGTCCTAAATGGGGTCTGTAATGTTTTAGCTACATCAAAGCAAAAATAAAAAGCTCATGTCATGTAATAAAAGTACCTAAACCACCATTTAAATAAGCCTTCTATTGAAAATAGAATTATATATCAAAACTTTCATAAATGAATAAGAAAAGTTTAATTTTACTTTGTCAATTCAGCTATCATGTGTGTTTAGTCAATATTTAATAAAAGAGAACTCCCCTGAAGGGAAAGAGCTCCATATATGTGGTAATGAATAAAATGCTGTTACCATTCCACTCATTTTGATAAAGGTCTCAGGTACTTGGAACAAACCATTTCAAAGATTTCATTTGGATAATTCTTCCTGCATTTGAGGTATAATATAGGCCCTCTGATAAATCACTTCCAGCTATTTAGGGAATTTTTTTTTTACCTAATATTATTTGAAACTTTTATTCTCTTAATTACAACTAAGGTACTCTTTCTTATTTTATTACCTTTTGAATCACTCCCCAAACTTTTTTGATAGTCTATTTTTAGAGTTAATAAACATATATAATTGACCTAAATATTACATTATATATTTTATTTACACATATAAATTATATTATATAAAATTAAAATATGTTTTAGTTATACTATACACACATAGAATATTCTGTAGCTGTCAGGATTACATTTTTTATAGCCAGCCTTAATAGCCCCTAGGTGAACACTAGAATCAAGTCATAACCAGTTTTATTCCAAAATGACACCACAAGTCTTTAACATTTGGAAGCACACATCATGTAAAGCAAGAAATATCACCAGCTGCATATTACCAGTGCTCATATCACTGAGGTCTATGGATAGTCACTTTAGTACTCTTCCTTAGAAAAAGCTGCATTGACTTAAGCATACATGCATCATATTGTAAACAATTTCTTATCAAGTGTTGCTAATTAAGTCAAAGTATTTTACAGAATTTATTACTAAAACTCCCAGAAAAAATGCAGAGTGCTAAAGTGCTAATTATGGATTAGTCTTGACTACATTTCATCCAGTTTGTTTTTACGCGTTTAAATGAAGTTAAATAAAAAATAACAGCTTAGAAAGAAGGTTCTTTTATAAATGAAAGGATTCCTAGAGTCAGTCTAGACTTCTGGTTTCAGAAGTAGGGCTGGCTAGCTCCCTTGATTGACTAATTGATAGAAATGAATAATGCTGGGTAACATTTTAAAAATGCTCCTCAATGTATTGATAGGAAGGCGAATGTAATTATAGATCAAGGAGTAGGTGGAGAAAAGCCCAAGAGGCTAGTGAAAAGGGGAGCTCACTTATATTTGGTGAACCGTTCTCTCTCTCTCTCTCTCTCTCTCTCTCTCTCTCTCTCTCT
>VZQC01007830.1:1785358-1988458 GCA_009823505.1 Rhizomys pruinosus
TTTTTTTTTTTTTTTGTCTTTTCGAGACAGGGTCTCCCTGTAGCCCCTGCTATCCTGGAATTTGCTCTGTAGACCAGGCTGGCCTTGAACTCACAAAGATCCGCCTGCCTCTGCCTCCCAAGTGCTAGGATTAAAGGCGTGCGCCACCACGCCCGGCTAGAGCTGGTCTTCTTAAGAAAGTGATGGTAGATAGGCTGACCAGACTGCAGCAGATGAACTCGCACTAAGGGATATGTGCGGACACAAACTTGATTCTCAACAGGCCTTAACATTTATGACAGAATGCATGAAATCCAGTGGGATGCTATGAGGAGGTCTCTAAATATGATTAAGATATATTGTATGAAATGCATAAAAATTCAATAAAATTATATATTGCATGAAAAGATAAATAAAATTTTAAATTTTAAAACAAAATAAAATTTAAAAATCAGAAACTGGAATAAATCAATCAAAACATTTTTAAATTAACGAATAGTGATTAAATAATAATTTTTATTTCTTTGCTTGAATAAACAACTAGTGCTTTGCCTAGTGTTTCAAATCTGTAAAGAAACTATGGTTGGGTATGTTGAACCTATTTCTGTTACTTTGCTAAAGGGATATACTATCTAACTTCCCCCTAAATTCATTTGTTTCTACCCACTGATGAGTACAGCTCTTGGGCCTTTTCGGAGAAGTTTCTTTGTACAGTGAACAGCAGTCAACAAGAAACTCATAACTGGTCAACGTGCATAGAAAGTGTCTCTAGAGTTTTCAGGACAAATAGGATATCAATGTCACACCTACTCTCCAAGGCTCTGGGACCATCATGGAAATGGTGGCAGAAAGATTATAAGAGCCAGAATTCAGGGAGTCCATGGTTAAGAGTGTCTTCTAGACAGGACAGGAACACTGTATTTAGAAGCTAACAGAAGCTATGATTGCCTGCACAAAACCTACGGAAGATTAAGCCAGTCAATATTCTAGCATGGAGTATGCAGGATTACTGAGCCCCATACCTGTAACTAAGGAGATATATGAACAGATGATAGCTGCAGGAGGATGGAAAGCTATTTTGAGTTTATGGATCTTGGTAAGTTGACTACTTTCCAATGGCTGGCCCTAACATGCAGAAGTATATAGATAGTATAAACAAAGTCCATGGGCTATTAGATTGAAAAAAAATAGGACATGGACTAGGGAAATGGCTCAGCAGCTAAGAGCACTGGCTACTCTAACAGAAGACCTGGATTCAATTCCCAGTACCCACATGGCAATTAACAAGCATCAGTAACTCCAGTTCCAGGGGAATCTAGTGCCCTCTTCTGACTTCTGCAGGCATTGCACAACACATGTGCACTTACACATATTCAGGCAATATATTCATACACATAAAATAAAGATTATAAATAAAATGCTTTTTAAAAAGAAAACACAAAGTCAGGGTATAAGAAGGTAGAATGGATCTGGGAAGAGTTTAATAGAAGATGGAGGTGAATATGACCAACATATATTGCATGGAATTCTCAAAGAATTAATAAACACTTTACTTGAAAAAAAAGATGTTTAAAGATACAAGAAAGAAATAAGACTACAAAAATGGCTAACATATCTGAGAAAGAAAAGGAATAGGAACAGAGTGGAGGAAAAGATGTTATAACTATATTTAAAAGCTCATTGATGGATCAAACTTCAGATTAGTATGGACATAGGAGAAAGTTACTCAGAACTTAGCATAGAGTATCAAAGAAATGAAAATTATGATAGTTTGAGAAATGTACATCAATGGTTAAAGATCTAAACATGTCTGTTTCTGTATGATAGCATATAGAAGTGGAGAGATGCACAAAGAAATGGTGACTGATGCTTTGGGAATTGCTGACTCTGCATCCACACATATCATAAGGAACCAGAGGGAAACAAAGGAGAACACAAACTTGATAGCAATCAGAAGAGATGGTTCAAAAGAGCCATCCAACAATGTGAATTTGAAGGCAGTGGAGTAATAGTTCAGACATGCTGAACGAATATACACTCATACACATTAGTTTGGGGCTAGGAGCTACTCAGTCCATGTCTACCCCTGCTGCAGTCTCTTGACATGTGCCATCAAAGCTGTTGTAAAAAGAGTGACAGCCAATGTAGCTTCCTGTGAGTCACCTGACTCCAGAAAATTGACAAATATCCAGATATCTTTGTAATCCTCTCTTCTCCCACAGTTGTCTAAACCCAAGCATCCCTATAACCTTAATGAATTAATAGATGAAAATTTGCCCCTTTTCCTTCCACTTGGAAATCAGACACAACCTGACTTCAATCATGTACTATTGGCTACTCATTAACTACATGGTATGGGATCTCCCCTCTCTGTGAACCTGTAAGAGAGGACCCCTGCTTGGCATTATAGGCCTAAACTGTGTTTGGAGTGCTCACCATGCCATCATTCTATGGCATTAACCCATACCCAGGCTGACGATTTACTGGCAACTGATATCTAATAGGAGAGAGAGTTTCAGCTTCCTTTAAGGGTATGATGTTGGGTAGGTTGACCAGACTCCAGACCATGGACACACACCCAAGAGCATTTGGTGATCACAAATTAGACTTAGATTTAATAGGCTTGAAAAAGAATAGAGGACATTTAGGGGGCATAGGGAGGTGGGGGGGGATATGAGAGGAGATGGGGAAGGGATCAGAATAATATCAAAATATATTACATGAAATCCTCGAATAATCAACAAAATATTATTAGAAAAGGAAACTATTTCAATAACTCTATTTCTCACCCAAAAAGATAATCTGCCATAGTGTCCATCTTGTACACTCATGATGAAACCTTACAATGTACACATAAACACACACAAATATGCACACATGAACACATACATGTACATACACATACACATATACACACTACTAACAAACAAATACACACATATGTATGCATACACATTCATATTAGCATGTAACTACAAAATTTTCCAACCTAGATCTATATATTAAAAATATACAGAAAATTTTTCTTCTAAAATCAGAAGCAAAATAGAGATTATAGACAAAAATAATACTTCTAAGCAACAGACAGAAAGTGAAATTTTAAATATGCTTTAGGCAGAATAAATATGATCCCAGACAGAAGATGTAGGATGGAAAGCAAGATGGTAAGTAATCATAAGCATAAACATGTTTCTAAACACAGATGAGCATGAACTGGATTCTAAAGCAATGCAAAACAACAGTGACGCTTCATTTATGTGGCAAGAGGTAGGAGAGTTGAAGAAAGTGTGTTGAAACATTTGTGTGAAATTTTGAAGGGAAATTATCATTAAAATACATCATACTCTAGCATCCCTGAATTGTTCAAAGAAAAGTAAGATTTATGTTTAAAGGTAAAGCTTAACTTTAAAATGTTTTAAAAAGACAGTATCATTTCAAAAAAAAAATAGAAGAAATTGGGAAAAAGAGAGAAAACAACTATCAAATCACAAGAGGGGGAACTCTCTAGAGTATCCTGAAGTGCTCCAAATAAAGCACTGCAACACATTATGTGAGTGAGTCTAGTCTTGAGCTAGAGTACTTAGAAGTTCAGAAGAAATGTTTTGTTCACCTGAAATTTCTCTAAAGCAAAGCAAAAATAAATTAGGAGAAATTAGGTGATTTTCCTTATATAAAAATCAAATAAACACATACTAGTGAACAAAGGGAAAAAAATCAAAGCAACTAAAAGCAAACCAGGCAAGAGTTTACTACAAAGTAGCTGTTCTCAACACTTTGTGTCATGTTGTCTCCAGAAGCTGTCTTTTACCCACTGACAACTCAAGCTCAGACAGGTAGTGACTCCACAGCCTGCTGAGAGAATGAACCATAAACCAGGTCTTGCAGCAAACACTAATGTACTTTTCATCTGCCCCCAATAGAAACATGAGAAAGAACAATGTCTTAACTAGTAGGGAACTTTTATCAAACCAAGTAACGGGGACAGGGTCCTTTTGCGACTAGAGCCAACTAAGCATGTCAGCATACAAGGGATCTGTTCTCTGCTGTGGTAAATCAGCTAGCAGAGAAGCCCAGAGAACCAGAAGGATCTGCTGACCCCCCAGAAGCTCTTGCCACTGAAAAGCTGCCCAGCCCCTGAGGAGGAGACTCCAATCTTTCAAGAGGTTTGGAAAAGTGCCAACCTGGACAGCCTCTACTTCGCTACAGAACCAAGAGGGCTATGTGAGCATTTCTATGAATAAATTATCAATAAAACCATAATCTGCAATAAAGTAAAATACATTCATTCAAGAGAAATTACTTGAGGAACCAGGATTTCTAAAATTATATTCTTTTAATGCATACATTTTCCTGTAAAATTAATGACTTTGGCAGAATTTCTAAGCAGGCAGTAAATTTTGCAAAGTGTTAATAGTTTTAGTATATTGAGATGCGTGTGAGCCTTGCTGACAGAATTGTTTACCAGACAATGGCTAAAATGAAGGCAAAATTACTTCCAAAATAAAACATCTATTTTAGAAAACTAGAATTTGAGTTGTTTGGAAACTCATGATAGGAGTTTTGGGGAAAATGCCTTTATATTTTGATAAAAGAAACCATGATCTAAGAACAATCACTCATGTGGCTTCTGGTTTGGCAGCGGGCCAGTGCTATCGTTACGGTAGACAAAGGCAGCATGAGTTTTTCAGGCCTTCCAATTTAGAAAAATAAATTTTGTTGGCTTTATTCTTTTCCATTTCCTATTACATTATTTTAAAGAAAATGTATTAATTTTATAAAATGGGGACACAGTAGAGTGACCTTCTGGACATACATCAGAAACAATTGCCTGCCACACTGTTATTTCCTTCATGAAGAAAACTACTTTGCTGAGTTCAACACACTTTTCTGAGAATCATCTTCACCATAACAGGGTTCAGATTAAAAAGTTGTTTTGCTAACAGTCCTGGAGTTACAAACCCAATATGAGTTCACTGATTAAAACTGCATGTGTTTTGAATATTTTGTTTTGTTTTGGTTGTGCTTTCCTTTGGTAATCCTTAGCAAGCCTAGGGTTTTCTCGGCAGGTTCTGTTTAAGCTTGAATCAATCTTTCTACCTGTCCCTCTTTGTCATCAAGATTCCATTCTTATCCTTACCATAGGATTTTCCTGAATGTAAGTGTCCAGACTCGGTCACACAGAGTCCTGACAAAGATATTCCGGAGTCTATACTGTGTAGTCTGTGTAGTTTAAGGAATACCTGCCTCAAAATTCTAGAGAGATGAAGTCACAGACTTCTCTGCTGTGTCATCTATGAAATCAATTCCTAAAATCAATCCCTGTTTCTCCTATGAGAACCCATATTTTAGGAAGCTTCTCTATAAGTATACCACAGAACTTTTGAGAAACATTACCTTAAAGGTTCAACAGTACTACAAGGTAGCTTTATGTAAGGATAGATTCCAATTTTGACTTCAGTGCAAATCATGCTTTTATTTTTGTACCAAACTAGCTGTATGACCCTAAGTACATTATTCAATCTCTTTGAAACTCAATTGCCTGTGTGTCAAATAGAGATATTATAACTGTTTTGCAGGGTTTTAAAATTATGGTTTAGGGGAAAATATATCTGCATACCCTCGAATTGTTTAAAATTATTTAATACTGTGTATTTAGAAACTGTCTAAGGGGTGACATATTATTCTCTACTTTCACACAGCACTCCACCATTCTGAGCTGTGAATTTGCCATGCTCATGGTGTGACAATGAAACCCTTTCCAATATTTCCCTGCTTGTCATCTCATTTGAAAAAGGAAAGGAGGCGGGCGTGGTGGCACACGCCTTTAATCCTAGCACTTGGGAGGCAGAGGCAGGCGGATCTTTGTGAGTTCAAAGCCAGCCTGGTCTACAGAGTGAGTTCCAGGACAGCTGGGGCTACAGGGAGACCCTGTCTCAAAAAGACCAAAAAAAAAAAAAATGAAAAGAAAAAGGAAAGGGAGGGAGAATGGAAACATAATGGTCTTTTTTGCAAAATGCATGAAAGACTTGAGCCTATCCTGTCACTTAGACAACTAATTATGCCATTACGTGTTGCAATTACAATTAAAGATTTCAGCTGATGAAAGGCATGTTCACTGCATTCTCATTACCTGATATTCCCTTGCCAACACTCAAGAGTATCATGATTTGATGAAATGAAAACAACTCAAGGAGCTGTATTGCTCAGTAACATCAACGTAACAGTTTAGGGAGCCCGCTGCAATTCCCTGTGGCCCCATTGCATTTTCCCACTGAGCTATTTAAAGCTATAGCTTTCCTTATTCCCTCACAGAACTAGTTGGCTGCCAAAATCATTAGTACTTTCTGCTGATCCTGCACTGTCTATGTAAAATATTACAACCTGTTGGGCATGAAGAGCTACTTTGGCAGTAAGCCAGTTGGATTTGGGCTTACACTGAATCAGACCAGATCACTCAATTCAAATCACTTAGTGTCTGCAAAGCCTGGCATGTAGTGTGCTTGCCTTAAGTATCCATTATTTACAACAGCCTCTTAGTGATAACTGAATCAGACAGATGGCCCAGGGCCAAAGCACAGCCCTTTAAGACTTCCTTCTTTTTGATATAGGGCTACTTGCAATCACCTCTCTACTTCCCCCTGGTCCCTGGATGTCATGAACACCAATTGCCATGCTGATGCCTAGTCCATTTCAACTACTTGTCTAATGGCTGCATTTGATTTCTTCTAGTGATTAGAAATGTCATATTTCTTGGTGATTTAATTTTTATGGGAATATAGTGAATCATTGAAAGATTCTTTCTCATTGTATGAGTTAGGACTATGATACAGGTGACAGAAAACCTGATCTAAACTGTCAAAAGCAAAATGGTGATATATTGCCCTGACTAAATGAAAATACAGAGGCTTCTTGTATGGCGAAGACAGAGACAGAATATGGTGTCACTGGGCCCTTGTCCCTCCAGCATGGTGTCTTAGCTCTGCTTTATTGTTTTCAGACAGTCTTTCACCCTAAATGTATGAAAATGACTGCACCAGTCATAGAATCTCATACTAGCTCCGATTCAAAAACTGAAGGGATGAATATCTGCCACTACTTGAAAACTAGCAGAAAAAGAAATCATGTCATACATTCTTGACTATCTAGCTACAAGAATGGGATGCTCTGCTTTATTTCCACCATGCCTGCATACTTACCCTCCACTCAAGATCTGATCAAGCTTTATTTATACCAGATTGTGGGAAAGTGTTTTAATTAAATAAGTCTCAAGGAATGATCCAGTTTCAGCTATCAAGAGGAGAGGAAATGAATGTTAGAAATGTCTTTCTTTTCACCTTTAAATTTAACTTCTTAAAGCTTTCTCTCATTAGTTCATAATTTAATTCTTTTACACTACAAAACAGAACTCACTTCTCATTTTACTGAAATCTATTCATTTTCAAAGGAACAATGGTGTATTTTCGTCCAGCTAACATAAATTTAGGTTGAAGCATTTCTGTAATAGAATTGACAAATCTAAGTGCACACTTAAGTGGAATTAACAGAAAGAAAGTACATAGATCAATAGACATGATTCCTGGTAGCACACTGGAATTTTGTGCTAGAGCCTTACAGAGTCAACATTGCTATTCTTCAACCATACCACATATACCACCCCCAGAATTCAGGAGGATTTTGCAAAGGTATGTGCGATTGTCAAAACCTCACAATTTTCATATGCATTATATTTGTAAAAGACTGATCTTTATAAGGTAAAGGAACATGTCTACTATTCTCTTTTATGCAGAAAATAGATAAAGAATTTTGGCAGATACTAAATGTCATAATCCACCAGATAGAGCTAAATGCAGTCTGTGCATAATGAAATGGACAAAGGGTAGATGAAATTGCAAATACCTGTAGTAAGAATAGACCAAAACTAGAAGGGAATAAAGGCTACTGCCTCCAAAGTTTATTTGAGGAAATGTTTGTTATTCATCTGTCATCCTTCAACTCAATAAATATTTAATCATCACAAATTATATAACCAGTACTGAGCTGGACGCTAAATACTTAAGTGATACCTGGAGTGTGTCTCATGGACCTTGCAGTCTGTAATATTGAAGTGAATATTTTAAAAACATAGGTGTCCATTGATACCAAAGGTTTTACTATTAACTGCAAAAAATATTTTTTAGGTTTTACATCTGGGTAGTGTCATTGATTGATTTTTCTCCCATGGCAGCTTATATAGTATCCTGTAATAACAGGAGAGCTAGTCTTTAGGGGAGATGGCTTCCAGATCAGTTCCAGCTTGATTGCTCCAAATCCAGTGTCCAAATATGGCCTGCCTTTCGCCATAGGGTCTTAAGTTCAAATTCTTAGAAGCAATCAAGGGCTGAGGCAATAGCATGTGTTATTTTAGGAGTCTTTGGGGATACTCTGACCAACAACTCCAAAGGAGGTTTCTCCTACCTGGCACTGCAGTTTTGTTATGCAGCCTTCAGGTATACAGGTACACTCAAATGTTTAGGATATGGGCATTTTGCAGTAGGATTTTTAACTAATAAATTTCCCTCTGTTTTTGAAATGGGGTAAAGAACATCCCCTAGAGGATTCTTAGTCTAATTTGAAAAAAGAATTTAAGAATGGACCTGAATGGTGGCTTTAGGACAATTTTAATAAAGTTTTAAAGAAAACTCCCCAGGGCAGGAAAGTTGGGAACCTCAGCAGCTGCCTTGAGGAGGAGAATGTGGGGAGGAGGTGCAAAGGAATAAAAAACAGTAGGCTTTGCAGGCTAAGTCTTGCATGGCAGTCACATATGTGGCTGACTGAGACCCACATGGAAGGGGAAAAGACACTTTAGAGAAAAGGTAAGGAAATAAAAGATGCTAGGGTAGCCCAAAGTGTGGAAGAAAGCATGTTTAGAAAGGAGGGCTGAAGAAGACAAGGACAGATTGTACTTTTCTGGAATTAGAAAAGGGGGCACACTTACAGAGACCTCCATGTCTGTGGCCAGATCCAGGAGGTGGGACTCCAGGCAAGAAGAGTTCACTAACTCATTAACACACTAGGTATTCCACCCATCTGTTTAGCACAACTTAAGGTGAACCTGCTTACCCAGGGGTGATTCTATGATCAGATGACTAGGTGGTCCCATGCCCAAATGATTGACCAGTGAAACTGGAAAGGTAGATTTTTTTTCACAGATAGACTACAGGTTTTAACGTGTTTACCAGACAATGTTATGGGGACTATTTGCTACTCTAACATTTTTATCCCATCTAAACACTATTTATTTCTCCTTCTACTACCCCTGTATAATAACCCTCGCTACTCTCTCCCCAGTTAAATTGTGCCTTCTTTTTTGCATTTCTCCTTTATTAACACCCATCCCCTACTACCCTTTTCTTAGGTTCCTTCTACCCCCTTCCTCCCCATGTTTCCTTTCCATGCCTTGGCTCCTGCAGTTTCATCAGGATATATTCTCATATCTAAAGATTTGGAGCTAAGATCCACAAATGAGAGAGAACATATATCATTTGTTTTTCTGAGTCTGTGTTACTCCACTTAGTTTCTACTTCCACAAATTTACCTGCGAATTTCAAAATTTCATTTTTCATTACTGCTGAGTAGATCTCTATTGTGTAAATGTTTCCCATTTTCATTATCTATAAATAAGTTGATGGGCATTCAGATTATTTCCACTTCTTAGCTATTGTGAAAAGTGTAGATATAAACATGGCTGTGCAAGTTGCTCTGTAGTAGGATGAGTGTGTTGGGTATATGCCAAGGAGTGGTATGGCAGGGTCACATGTTGGATTTATTTTTCAATTTCTAAGAGTTTTCTATACTTATTTTCATTGGGTTGCACAATTTTGCAATACTAACAAGAGTATATGAGGGCTCCCCTTTCCCGGAATTTACCTCAGGTTTTAGTGTCATTTGTTTCCTTAATCTTAGCCATTCTGTCTAGAGTTAGTAGTGACACTTTTATCTTGGGAATAATCCACAGCTGTCTGCTTAGAATAAGGCCCCACTAAATATGAGGTAAATCATGTGTGGTAGATACTCTCCACATAACCAAATACACATGGTAGGAGAGATATTGTATGACAAACACGAAATTCAATAAAAAAGATTTTTTAAAAAGAATTTCCTTAGGAAACAACTGAGGTAAACACAATGAGCAGGATTTGAATAAATGCCTAGAAAAATGTTGAGAAAAACTGAGAATGGAGAACCATCAAAATCCCCTTTATTGCAGTGAATAGAATCCAAAAGGAGTCAAAAAGGCAAATGGTGAAGGGCTTTCCATGTGAAGGCGATACTCTTACTTGAGTGTTGCTAGTCAAGAGAGAGAGAGAGAGAGAGGCAAGTTGATGCAACATCTGCATAGAAGAAAAATCTAACACTTAAAAGAGGGATTAGGTAAGACTTAGGAAAGTGCTTAAGGGATGGAAATGATGCATGCAAAAACTGGTGGACTTGGGGTTTGTTGAAGCAACTGGCAGTTCAGGGAAGCCATCTCTGTTAGGCCTGTATAGGAAGAAGTAATGGGAGCTGAGGATGCAGCTCAGTGGTAGAGTTCAATCCTTGGTACTGCCAAAATGCTTTACAAGTAATGGAACACTCATTTGATCAACTTGATTGAACAAACAACCTGTCACCCCCCACTGGATGGTGGGGCTGTAGGTGTTTGGGCACAACAGCCTGCAGATAGGTTTTGCATGAAGGATGCTTGTACTCATGGATTATCACTTATAGCTAAAAATGAAAAAAAAAAAAACAGAGAAAGATGCAGGACAGTTATGGCAGGAAATGCATGATCTCTGGGATGGGGTGGGGCGTGGGGGGAGGGAAAGGGAAATAAGCCTGAACTGAATTGGAAAAAATGTATGAAAGCACAAAGCATCAATAAAAATTAATTTAAAAAAAAAAAAACAAAAGTAATGGAATATCAGGAAGAGAACCACAACAGGTGCAGGTGTGCACTATTGTATCTGACACCTACAACCCCCCCAACACACACACACACACACACACACACACGCACACACACACACAAAACTAAGGAATATTTTCCCTCAGAATTGGAAACCCCAACCCAAACAGTTCATCGCAGCCCAGGAACTGAGTGGAAGTGGGAAAATGAGCCCCTTTGCCCAATGTAACTTTGAGGGACATATTCAGAGTGGTTGCCTTGAAAAGCACCAGGCCTTAAGTTAAGTATAGCTTGTTTGGAGAGGAGGAAGCCAAAAGTCTTCCTAGAGCACAAGTCTTTCATTGTCAGGAAGACCATTTCAGTAGCAAATTGTTAGAAAGAATAGACTCTCAGGAATCTTAAGCAAAATCCTGCCTAGAATGTCATTAATGATTTTTTTGTTATTTCTATAGAAGTTCCTAAAGTGGGGTTTTTTTGGCCTTTTTGAGACAAAAAGGCCTTTAGTCCCAGCTGTCCTGGAACTTGCTATGTAGACCAGTCTGGCCTTTAACTCACAGAGATCCTCCTGCCTCTTCCTCCAGAGTGCTGGGATTAAAGGTGTGCACCACCTCACACAGCAAAGTTCGTAAATTTTTAACAAACTCTTAAGTGATTCCCATTGTAACAACTGCAGGTCTCCTCTATAGACATAAATTGACAGACATGTTGGTTAGTCAACTATATCCCTTAAAAAGTAATAAGAAATGCAGGGTATGGTGGAGCATGCCTTTAATCCTAGCACTTGGGAGGCAGAGGCAGGTGGATCTCTGTGAGTTCAAGGCCAGTCTGGTCTACAGAGTGAGTTCCAGGCCAGCTGGGGCTACAGGGAGACCCTGTCTTGAAAACACCAAAAAAAAAAAAAGTAATAGGAATATGTTTTCTTGTTCAAACACTGGATTTTATTCATCTTGTGCACTGTTAAACATCAAGTGGCATCTAATCCATCCATTCATCTGTGTCCTTTTCCTCATTTCACCTGAAATCTCCTCTCTGTTTCCTACAGCTTTACATAGGTCTTGCCTCTCTAACAAGTTAGCCACAATGTAGTTAACATTCCAAACAACACAAGTATTCAACATAAAAGTAGCTTACTGTACCTGCTCTGTGGGAACTGTACTTAGACTTCCCATTAACACAGTGTGAATCTATGTACTTAACTCTACTCCCATTCATATGAAAATGTATATGCAGAATGCACAGAAGTCTACTTGAATCACATATCAGGGTTTTTGAGCTTTCTGAATTGGCTCCCTCTTGGCTTATACCTTTTGATGAGAAACCACTGTTGTGAAAGATGCATTTTATTATATGACTCATTTGGGTGGTTACATTACAAAACATGAATTTTACCTGGTAAGACTCTAGTTAAACATATCTTCCCTACTATGGTACATGAAGTTATGTGAATTTAATAATGAAAGAGTTTGAATAATGACAAAGGTACTTAAATTATGACAACAGAACAGCACATATCAAGATTCTCTTGTGTGATGTAATAAATATATATATATATACTATATATATATATATATATATATATATAAAACTTTTTGTTTTTTGACTAAGACCTCAGGTTTTTATACCTGAAGTACAGTTTCTCAGACCTTACTGATTATTTAGTTCTGGTTATACTTTCCTTTTGGACACTTAAGGCCACACAATTAGCCCAGATTAACCAAGGTTTTTGTTTTCTCAAGATCAATTGAGAATCTGGTCCTCAGGGGTCACTTGTGGTTTTTTGTTTCGTTTTGTTTTGTTTTGTTTTTTGGGGGGGGAGCTCCAGGCTCCTTTCAGCTTTTCATTTACCAGTTACATCCACTCAGGGACAATGTCAAGTCCCTTTCTGAAGCATGAGTATATTTTCCTCTTTATAGACTGAACACTGGCTGAAGTCCCATTAGTGGATTTCCCAGACCTCCCTGCACAAGAAGACTGGTGACTCACATTTGCAGGACATTTCAAGAGATATCCGCATGCATAGTCCCTGGGACTTAGTTGACCTCTGAGGGCAAGGAACAAAGTTATCCCTTAAGTCCCTCAGCCAAATTGGTATGGGCATTAAGTATGGTCGTTAAGCACCCAGAAAGGCTAAGTTACACAAGCCTGATACTTTTTTTTCCTGGTTATACCTTCCTTTTGGATGCTTAAGGCCAGACAGTTAGTTCTGATTAACCAAGGTTTTTGTTTTCTCAAGGTCAGTTGAGGATCTTGTCCTCAGGGGTCACTCTGGGTTTGGAGGGGGAGGGAGCCCATGGCTCCTTTTGGATAAACTATATTTTTAATACCATTTCTCTCATGTATCGCTGGAGTCACATGGATATTTGTAGCATTAGAATTAATAGCAACAATGCCTCTTCCTCCTCACTTCACTTCTTATAAGAAATCAAGAAATAAAATAAACTAATATTTATTGCATAATATTAAGTACAAGATGCAACATAGGGTATTTACAGTTACTTTACTATTCACTGAAATTACAGCATAACATGCTTGGGTTTCTTACACATCCATATTCAAGTAAAATTTTGGTGTGTGTCACCTGGAAGGGGAGCAACATCCCAGTGCTATGATCTAGACAAATTTTGGCTGCCCAACTGAAGTTGCTTTGTCAACATTAACATACATGCTGCCTCATACTTTATGCTATTTTAGGACTAAATTCAAAATAAAAAAAAATTAAGATCTTGTGGCTGAAGAGATAGCTCATCAGGTAAAAGCACTCGCTGCTCTTGCAGAAGACCCAGGTTCAACTCTCAGAATTCACGTGGTGGCTAACAACCCTCCATAACTCCAGTTTCAGGGGATCTGACACCCTCTTTTGACCTCTGTGGGCAATACATGACATGGATGCACTCACACACAATCAGGCAATACAGCCATACATATAAAAATAATAAAATATTTTTAAATTAAGATCTCATTCCATTACCACTCTTAAATTTCTGATTCATACAAGTTTTCCTTGCATTTAGTAAGTAAAGGGGAAAGGCCACACAGTTCCAAGTCAGGCCTGTGCATATAACTGGACATGATAGATGGGTGTATTGATGACAATGGCCTGCACTGGAGAAAAACATGCCCATTGTCTGACTTATCCTGTATGGAAATAGGTTTTCTAATGTTAAAGTAGATGATTTTACTTTAAAATTTCTGTGAGAGTTTTGAGATTTGAAGCATCTCTGAAGACTTCAAATCTTGCCCTTCAACAATAGTCACCTCCAGGAAGCACCTTAATTATTATTTTTAAAGTACCTGTAACAATGTACCACAGATGTAACTAAACTGAGAAATGGGACAGATATTTGTCATTCAGAAACAGGTTCCTCAGGGGTGATGGTTAGAAATGATTAATCTCCTTTTGTTTTGTTTTGTTTTTGGTCTTTTTGAGAAGGGTCTCTGTGTCATGCCAGCTGGCCTGGATCTTGCTATGTAGACCTGAATGGTCTCATTCTCACAGAGATTGCCTGCCTTTGCCTCCCAAGTACTGGGATTAAAGCCAACATGCCCACTTTGCCTTTTATTTTTCCATGTAAATTTATTATTGAATTCTTGTGCACTTCATTCAAAATGTCTTAATCCTTTTATACCCCTCCCCCATCCACACTCCCTGAAGCCCTCCTCCTGCCAAATTCCATGCATTTTGTCATACATGCTGTGTTGGCTGTCATGACTACAGATGGAGTGAGCATGCAAATTCATGATTCATTTGAAATTCTGATTCATTTCTTTTGGATATAGATAGATGATAGATAGATAGATAGATAGATAGATAGATAGATAGATAGATAGATATTAGAGGATTGATGAAGCACTTGCTTGTTGGATTTTTTGTCTTAAGGAAGTATCTACTTTTTCTACAACACCTACACAAATTCACATACTTATCAACAGTGTGTTGTGTTAAGGACCTCCTCTCTACTTTATCATCAACAATGATTACCATTTTTCATTTTTAAACATTTCATTAGGATATATTTCTTGTAAAAATTATAGGTTTTACTATGGTGTAAAAAACAGTCTTTGGGGTGGGGTGGGGTGGGGGGAAGGGAAAGGGGAACATGCCTGAACTGAATTGAGAAACGAAATACCCAAAACATCAATAAAAAATAGTCTTAGGAATTATTTGTTGTGCCAAATGCCTTTTGACAAAGGTACTAAAATGAATGAACAATGTCTTTATTGTATAATATGAGAAAATGTAATATTCAGTGAAATTTAGATCTTTGTTTCCCAACATCTATAAATTAATTCAGTATAGATTGCCTGAGTAAATATAGGATCACCAATTATGAAACTATTAGAAGGAGAGAGATTTCAAGACAAGAATGGTGAATAATTTTTTAAACCTCTTCATAAAGCTCAGGGTCCCAGAGCAAAAGTAGCAAGTGCTATTACCAAAAAGATTATTTTATTGTTTGGTTCTTTCATGTCATGAATATACATTAGTCATTTAGTCATGTACATGCCCCATTCCTACTCTTATCACCTGCTGGAACCCTTCCCAACAACCCCCTTCTACCTTTCATACCTTTTTCTGTATGGCCCATTGAGCTTAATTAGAGTTTCTTGCCCAAGCATGACTGAGAGCTTATTTACTAGAGCAAGGACACTTTATCAGTGGCTACACCACTGAAGAAAATGACATCCCTTTCCCTCAACAACCCTTAACTTTGACTAAAATAGTCTTTTAAGGGGGGATGAGACCTCATCAGCCCCTCCACCCTCCACAACGAAATGTCCACGGGGCAGTCTTGGCTGGCTGAGCTCATGATTACAATAGCCGTGTTGTGTCCAGATGTCTTTGCACTGTTTATCTCACCATCCTCTGGCTGTTACAATCTCTCCACCCTATCTTCTGCAATGTTTCCTTACCCTTGAAAAGGATGATTTCTCGCAAGCTAAAAGAATACAACCAGCAAACTTTTGAGACAAAATGGGAGAAATAGGTTCTCTCTCTCTCTCTCTCTCTCTCTCTCTCTCTCTCTCTCTATATATATATATTAGTAGATATATATATTATATATATATATATATATGTTTGTGATTAGTGATGGAATTAACACGCCCCATTTGGTATATGCCTGGAGAGAATTCATGTCAATATTGTAGTTTTATAGAGATAATGATTTGTTTTCTTCAACTAATATTTTCTAATAATTAAAGTCTGCTTTAATTGCCCAGCAACTGGCTGAATATGACTATGTATTTGGTGCAAATGTTTTTTCTGCTGTGGAATGATGTCCCCTTCTAGTTTTAAAGGACTATTATTTATGCTTTGCTGTGTCTATAGTCATCAACACAGTTGGGAGAAGATTCGCTTAGAATGCCTGGATGACAACTTGCCCTTAGTCTGTATTATGAGGTTTCTGAATTTACAGAATACTGGTGTTCAATGCCTAGCACCCATGTCAGGCAACACACAGTCAACTATAACTCCAGCTCTCAGGGAATCTGTTGCTTCTGGACTTTACATTCATCACCACTCAAGTGCATATATATATCATTAGGTCTGGGCATAGTAGCACGCACCTTTAATCCTAGCACTCGGGAGGCAGAGGCAGGCAGATCTTTGTGAGTTCAAGGCCAGCTTGATCTACTGAGTGAGTTGCAGGACAGCTGGGGCTACAGGGAGACCCTGTCTGGAAAAGACCAAATAAATAAATAAATAAATAAACCATTAGGAAAGGAAAATAAATACAGAAAAGTTCATGAATATCTTAAAGAACCAAGGAAACTATTGTAACTTAATGTTAACCAAAATGAATCATATTTATAAGAATTCCCTGTGGAAACAATTATTTATTATTTTATTTTACATGCATGAATGAATTCCCTCTATGTATGTAAGTTCATCTCTATTGTGAAATGCCAATAGAGGCCAGAAGAGGGTATTGGATTCCTCTGAAACTGAAGCTATGGATGGTTGTTAGCTGCCATGTGGGTACTGGATATCATAAACCTGGGTCCTCTATAAGAGGACTCAATGTTTTTAAGGGCTGAGCCATCTGTCCAGCCCAAAAAGATAAGAGATTCCATGGCATGCATTTGGCAACAGTTAATTTCATATTTTTATGCACTGGTAAATTTGCATGCCTGAGGATAAAATCACAGATTCTAATGTGACTAGATGTCACTTATAAAATGAATGAAATGACTTCTCTACAATCACAAATCAAGAACTGAAGATAGGGATGAGGAGCAGTAGAGCCGACTTAACCCCTGGGAATATGCATTGCAAAAGCACTACTCTTAAGGTTCTGCAACAGTGAACTCTGGTTTGTTTTCCTACTTTTTTTTTAATTTAATTTTTATTGATGGTTTGTGCATTTCGTACATCATTTTCCAATTCAGATCAGGCATATTTCCCTTTCCCTTCCCCCCCACCCCCACCCCATCCCAGATCATGTATTCTGCCATAACTGTCCTGCATCTTTCAGGTTTTTTTTTTTTTTCATTTTTTAGCTATAAGTGATAATCCATGAGTATAAGCATATTACTTTTAAATGGTGGGAGAATTCTGTCTACTTGTTTGCAACTGATTGCTCCTTTCTTTGATGGCATTGGGAGCAGAAGAATCTATTTCTACCATACCATTATTGATTTTATATTTTACAATCTAGAGTTATTTTCAAATGTATTCAGATCTAATTTCCTTTGAAAATTGCCAGTTAATCCTTTATGCACATATTGGTGTATACACTACTTGTTCTAATGGACAATATAATTGTGCTTTTCCATAAAGTTTAGTCAGATCTCATAAATTTTCCTCAGTGTGGGATATTGCAAATGCATTATCTAAGTATCTGCACCTAATCCCAGCAATTTTAGGCTTTCAAGTTCAATTCATATTCTTTCTTTCCGTGTACTCTCCACAGGCTAGTGCCAGAACTCCAGTCACAAAATTCACATAGTGGGAATGGTGGGGCAGAGCTGTCCTTTAGGAACCATTTTTCCTCTGTCTTCACACCTGCATTCAGTATGGAAGGAAATATCTTAAAATGACAGCCTCCAAAAATAATCTCTTCTCCTTTGCTGTCTAGAGTGATCTCCTGGAAATGTTATGTGCAACCTGCATAAAAATGGCGGCAGTCAGTCTACAATTTGCCCTCTTAGAAATGGTGGCCGTCAGTCTACAGTCTGCCCTCTTAGAAATGATGGCAGTCAGTCCACAACCTCTTAGAAATGGTGGCCGTCAGTCTACAACCTGCCCTGTTAGAAATGGTGACCATCAGTCTACAACCTGCCCTCTTAGAAATGGTGGCCGTCAGTCTACAACCTGCCCTCTTAGTAATGATGGCCCTCAGTCTACAAGCTGCCCTCTTAGAAATGGTGGCAGTCAGTCTACGACCTGTCCTCTTAGAAATGGTGGCAGTTTGGGACCGGAGAGATGGCCTAGCAGTTAAGAGCGCCGACCGCTCTTGCAGAGGACCTGGGTTCGATCCCCAGCACCCACATGGCGGCCAAGAACCGTCTGAAACTCCAATTCCAGGAGAACTCCAGTTCCAGGGGAATCCGACACCCTCTTCTGACCTCCGCGGCATTGCATTACACGGGTGCACAGACTTGCATGCATACAGTACATTCATACACATACAGAAATAAATAAAAATTAAGAAAAAAAATTAAAAAAAAAGAAATGGTGGCAATCAGTCTACAATCTGCCCTCTTAGAAATGATGGCCGTCAGTCTACAACCTGCCCTCTTAGAAATGATGGCCATCAGTCTATAATCTGCCCTCTTAGAAATGGTGGCAGTCAGTCTACAACCTGCCCTCTTAGAAATTGGCCTGAGCATCACCATTCCCCAACTTTCAGCATTTGTGACTTCTTTCTAAATTTTTTAAAAATGTATTTATTAGTTTTCTTTTATGTATGTGCATGTTTGGACAGTTCTTTGTTAACATGTGGGAGCTGAACCCAGGTCCCCTGCAAGAGCAGCCAGACTTCTTAGTCTCTGGGCCACCCCTCCAGATCCCTGGTACTTGTAATCTCATAAAAGACTCGACCACTGCTACCGGTTAACTTACTCTCCCTTCTGGGCCTGAGGTGTATCTCCCTCTAATCCTCACTATTAGTCCAAGAAACATTGCAGCCTCTAGTCCCCAACTCCTCTAGAACCACTCTCAGGTCCAGGAAAAGCCTGGGCAGTACCCCTTATTTAAGGGAACTGGAAATAAAGAGAGGGACAAGCCCAGTTTCCATTTTCCTAGAAGTTCTCCATTTCCTGTCATGTCTCCTTCATTCTCATTCGTTCCTTACTTTGGCTAATTGAGAACCCAAGACTATTCCTGTCCCCCATCAGAATCTGCTGAGAAGCAGAGCACTACTTTTCTTTCATATAATCCCCAGAATCACTTTGAAGGTTTGCCTCTGACACTTGGAATTTATAGGAAAAGTAACTCACTCTTGACTCTCCAAAACAGCTTTCGTTCCCCACATCCTATTGTATCAGCTGACCTGAGAGAGGACCTGGGATAGGGAGTGTTTAGTGCTGTCCCCAGAACCAGTTCACTAATTGGTCACTTCTCATCAAGTTTTGTGTAGGATAGTTGCCCCTGGGGACCAGAGGTAGTAGTTAAAATATACTGGATTTTGTTCTTCTAACCTCCCAGCCATAGGACTTAGCTTCAAGTCTGAAAGCCTGCTAAATTCCAATTAATGTCCTGTTTTAAGATTAATAATAAATATTGTAGGAGAATTCAACATGAGGAAGCAGCAGCTACATTCCTAAGACAACAACCTTGAAACAAAGCAAGTAGCTCTTAAAGTTCTTTGACACAGAGGTATGGAGTTATATAAAGTGTGATAGCTAAATCTAACAAATATGTAGTTAAATAAAAGCACGCACTCATAAATGTAGATATAGTGTGTGCACATGTAATCCCAGAACTCTGGTTTTTGTGCAGATTTATTCAAATAAAGCCATTCTATATAATATTCTATATAATATTACAAATATAAAATTATAGGATTTTCTTTTTTTTGTTTGTTTTTGGTCTTTTTGAAACAGGGTCTCCCTGTAGCCCCAGCTGTCCTGGAACTCGCTCTGTAGACCAGGCTGGCCTTGAACTCACAAAGATCCGCCTGCATCTACCTCCCTCCCAAGTGCTCGGATTAAAGGCGTGAGCCACCCCCCCCCCCCCCGGCAAGTATAGGATTTTCATAGAAACACTGAGATTAAATCAAAATGGAACAGTTAGGGTAATAATGAATAGTTACTAACATGGACCTCATAAGGTTGCAGAGAAAGATACAGAGACTGTGACTTTTACTTTAGTATTTCTGGAGGATGGTATAATTTAATTAATATTTTATCTATACTAGAATATCTTTGGAATAATAAAGATATTTCAAAGAGGAATGGAAGGGTTTGAGCTGCCTTAGGGATTTCATGTGTCAGCTATCTGCAAGCTGCAAGGACCAATGAGACTGAAGAATAACTGTGTGGCCCCAGGACTCTGATCATGGCCAATAGCAGTGAGGAGTAGAATGGGGAAGTAGGGAAGAGGCTGTAGAGGGTGAAACAGGCCACTGTGCAAAGTAGAATGTGGGAGAATCTCAGGATTGCCCACATTCTGGAGATTGGGACTTGGGTTTAACACACACATCATAGGTAACATTCTGGATCTGACTAAGGAAGGAATGCCTGAAGAAAAATTAGAGTAACATCTATGGCTGTATATACACACTAATTTAATGAAGGATTATTAGTGATTAGGATTTTACCTGGAAAACTATTCAGAAACAGTATAGCCAAGGGAATTAGCCAGGAGAAACTCATTAAAGGAAAATATGGCCGTCTGTACTCTTATCTTTTGGATAATTCTATTCTGATGTTATTTTGTTCCTAGACTCATATGTATTAATAAAATTACTTGTTTATGCCTTTTGCATTACTTATTCAAGAGTATCCAATTGCCTTGAAAAGATTAAATGCACCATGTTAAAACCCTGTCTTGAAATGTCACTGTTGACTCATTTCTTGTCCCAGAATATATTGCTACTTCTCACCCACCTAACCACTGTTGTATGCACCTGCCTTTTGGCATCTAGTATAGTGCCTAACAAGTAAGGGGGCTTCAAATTGAACCTGTAGAAGAGGAGAGGCATTCACATATAGCCAAATCCATCTATAGGTAATATAAGAAGTAGCTTATTTAAATGGCTTCAAATAATGAAACTTAGCTTTTCTGACAAATATCTCTCTCTCCTACCCTTATCCATGGTCTCAATTGGAAGTAACAGATGGTATCAGGAATAGGAGTTCATCCACATGTTACTAGACCAGAATGCCTTTCACTTGTCTAATGGTCACCTTATGCTCTAGATCCAGCTGAGTGAGCAGAGCCAAATAAACTGTGAAATCCTATTGTTCAAAAGAAATAGATTCAAATTGATTCATTCACTTATAGCTCTCTCATCCCATCAGCAAAATAATAAATTAACATAAATGCACAAATATTGAATAAAAACAAGTCAGACAGAGAAATGGACTCAGAATCAACAAGCTTTGATATTGCTATTGGAATGGAGAATTTAATTTTTGAATTTGGACAGCTCTGACTGCATTATAGTATTCTTCAATCATCCTGAAATTCATATTCAATTAATATTTAATGTTGATAATACTGTGTTATTTAGTTTGCTTCTCTTCCAAAGTTCTCCCACTTCTTTTCACAGCACATCAATATAGTTATAATTTCTTGATGACAGAAACAAATTTGGGTTAAGATTACCTAATTTGTGTCCATATGGATACCTAATTCAGGGAAATGAATTTCAGATTACTTTTCAAATCTATCCTGACCTCTGCAATGGAGAATTAGGATCTTTGTTTCAGTTAGCTCATTTTAGCTTTAAATTCAATGTCACATGCAAACTGCTTAAGCATCATAAACAACCTGGCTCATCACTGAGTTTTATGTATGTAGAACCCCATGGCCTTTTCTCTCTTCCTTTTTTTCTCTTTTTCTTTGAGTCTTTTCTCCTGTCCTGCTCTCCCCCTCTTCTTTTATTCTTCTGTTCTAGTTTGTATTCATATTTTAATCAAATATTTCAACAGTAAGTGCTAATTTAAAAAGTATTTTAAACCATCTGAGGCAGCTCTGAGATACAAATTTGCTAAACTCCAGGACTTGTTAGGAGCTGTGGTAAGGAGAAACAGCTGGGTATATAACAGAGCTTTAGTTTCCAAGCTGCTTCACAAGCATCGTTATAGAGCTAGTCATTATACCAACATTTGCAACACTCAAGCTTGCCACTAGCCTAGTATGCTGTTTCCCAAGTTTCATTCACGAAAGGCAATCACAGAACAAGTGTCTCCACAGCCGAAAATGGCATCAATTTTTCTCCAGTGAACTTTGTGTTTTCAACCTTGAGGATCAATGGTAGCTCCTGGCTCTAACCGGCCTTGCTCTCAGAATACCACCACACCCGTTTACTTATCTATATGAATGGCTGCTCTTTGGACTGGAAGATGAGCATGCAGCAAAACATTATGACCAAAAGACAAAAAGTAGTTCTTTCCTCACTCTGTACAGAGTTTGTTAATCTCTGTTCTGGGGAAATATCTCTATACCAAGAACCATCCAGCATTATCTCTCTAAAAAGCCAGAGGCACATGATAATAACTTCCTTTCTTTCTACAATTAATTGTTCTTCTTTGTTTTAATGGTCCATTAAATATAAGCTATTCTCTGCTTCATGAGGAAAAATGTGCTCCACATAGCTTGGTAAGGCCTTCGTCTCTTTGTATAGCTTTTATCCATCCCATGATAAAAAACCCAAGATTTCTCAAAGGATAAAGCTATGACAATCTCAGATTTGTAAAACTTGTGTTTGCTGTTTCACTTGATCACCCAGACCTCATGGCTGGTGATGATAAAAAGTCAAACAAAGAGAGGAGCAGTAATTGTGCAGAAACTCAGCTGCAATCCAGAGTTACTTGTGTGGTCATGACCAGGTGGAGAGCTGGAGTTATCTGGACATTAAATGACAGAGGCTCTGCGCTGACAGCCTGTGGTGCTGCTGCATGGGGCTGCTCTGAGGATAGGGGCTGGTCAGCCTGAGAGCTCTGAGAAGTTGAGCAGAGCCTGGAATCTGCTCAATAGGCTTCAGCTGCTCTGGCTGAAACCATGGCATCTGTTCCCCTGGGCACTTCCATCCATTCCCGCTGTGTCTCTTGTCTCATGTTTAAATGCTAATCAACCTGGAAGGCCTAAACATCATGGAAGTGAACTTCAAAATACTTTAACAGAGGTGATTTTGTGTTTGTTTTTTATTTTTGTTTTTCCCTCTTAGCAGATACATGGTATATTTTCATTGCAACACTTCTTCTAGAGGGTGTATTAGTCACTTTTCTGTTGCTGTGACAAAACCACCATGATCAAGAGAACTTATAAAAAGAAGAGTTTGTTTAAGCTTACTATTGATAGTTCCAGGGAATTAGAATCCATTGTGTCAGGAGGCATGGTAGCCAGGGCTGGAGCAGAAAGCCAAGGTTCACATCCTGTAATGAGTACAGGAAGTCAAGAGAGAGAGAGAGAGAGACTAGAGACTGCAAGCCTTGTTAAACTCACTAAGCCTGCCCCCAATGATGTACTTCCTCCAGCATGGCCACACCTTCTAAAATCTCCCAGAACAGTGCCACCAACTGGGGACAGAATGAATACTTAAAGCCTATGGGTGACACTCTCATTCAAACCACCACATTCCACTTCCTGGCCCCCATAGGCTCATGGCCATATAAAATGCAAAATGCATTTAGTACAACCTTAAAAGTCTCCATAGTCTTTACCAGTCTCAATACTATTCAAAAGTCCACAGTCCAAAGTCTCCTCTGAGACCCAGGCTAATCTCTTAACTGCAAGCTCCTGTAAAATCAAAAGACAAATTACATACTCACAACATACAGTGGAACCGAATGCACATTCCCATTCCAAAAGGGAGGAATAGAGGCATAGTGAGGAAATACTTGACCAAAACAAGACCTAAAACCAGCAGAGCAAACACCAAATCCAGTAGCTCCATGTGCGACTTCTGGGACTTGACTTCCAAAGGGCTTAGATGGCTCAGCTCCTCCAGCTTTGCTTGCAACATACATCTCTTTCTTAGGCTGGTACCACTCCCTGTATCCAGCTCTCCTTGGCAAATATCTCACAGCTTTGGCATCCCCAATGTTTTCTTGGGGGTCTCTGCTGCCAACAGGGCTTCACATTCACAGCTTCGCACAATGGCCTATCAGGGCCTTCTTTATTCAAGCACGTCCCTGCTGCACTCTGCCTGGCATCTGCAACTCTCTGAAACTGCAGAGGAAGAACTGATGACCCCTTCACTCTTGCATCCCTCAAGCCTCTAAGGCCAGCACCACATGAATGAAACTTCGGAGTTTGGCTGCAAGTTCGGGCTCTGTCCTACTTCAACCACATTTGCAACTTTTCTCTGCCCTTTCAGTATTTTCCTTCCAAAATCTGGAGGCTTAGCTGGGTGTGGTCTTGCCCTGAAGGTACTGTTTCTGTTGTTTACTTGTAAATCTCGAGGCCCCTTCTTAATCACTTTAATCTCAGTTTTTTCATTGTTTACCTATAAATATCTAGGCCTCTCCTTAGCACTTTAATCTCCTTATCAAAGGGAGCCTCTCCTTCACATGCATTGGCTCCACCATTAATCTTCCCAGTGCACTTTTCAGATCCAAACTGTACATTTTGCATTTCTTTCTGCCCCATCTGCTCTTTTTCACTGTAGATCTGCACAATATTCACCATTAATAACCAGGCCATGATTTCTACATTAGGCTGTCTTGAAATATCCTCTGCCAAAGATATTAATCCATTGCCTTTCAACTTAGCCTCAGGTAAGCATTTGGGCTGTGGACAAACTCCAGCCAGACTCTTTGACAAAATATCCCAGTTGCTGCTTAAGTCTTTATTTTCCTCTGGAAATACATGTTTTTCAGCATTGCTTTCTTCTAGGCTTCTACTAGAATGGCCTATTAAACTCTGCTTACAGCAGTCAACAGCTTTTCTAGCCCAAATTTTCAGTCTTCCACATTTCTCCAAACACCCACATCGTCAGTTTCTTCACAGCTAACACCCCATTTCTGGTACCAAATACAGTATTACTCACTTTTCTGTTGCTGTGATAAAACCACCATAACCAAAGGAACTTATAAAAGGAAGCGTTTGTTGGGGCTGGAGAGATGGTCTAGTGGTTAAGAGCACCAACTGCTCTTGCAGAGGACCAGGGTTAGATCCCCAGTACCCACATGGTGGCTGAGAACCGTCTTTAGCTCCAGGTCCAGGGGAATCTGATGCCCTCTTCTGACCTCTGTGGCATTTCACGACATGGGTGCACAAACCTACATGCAGACAGTACACTCATACACATAAAAAAAAGGAAGAGTTTGTTTAAGCTTAAAATTGACAGTTCCAGGGAATTAGAGTCCACTGTGGCAGAAAGCATGGTGGCCAGGGGTGGAGCAGAGAGCTGAGATTCACATCTTGTAATTAGTACTGGAAGTTAAGAGAGAGAGAGAAACTGGAGACTGCAAGGCTTGTTAAACTCACTAAGCCTGCCCCCAATGATTCTCTCTACCAGTACTGACTGACCATCATTGAGAATATAAATAAACCAGTCTTTAAAACAGTAGGTTGGGACAGAAGAAGCTATCCTGATAGTTATAGCAGTTAAAATACTAGGTACTAGCATTTATAGTAAATAGAAGCCATAAGCCAGCCAAAAAATTAAAGAAAACATTTTGAGCTCTTTAAAAAATAAAGATGCACTGCCGGGCGTGGTGGCGCACGCCTTTAATCCTAGCACTTAGGAGGTAGAGGCAGGTGGATCTTTGTGAGTTCAAAGCCAGCCTGGTCTACAGAGTGAGTTCCAGGACAGCTGGGGCTACAGGGAGACCCTGTCTTGAAAAGACCAAAAAAAAAAAAAGATGCAAGGAATGAGAGTTAACTAAGATTTGTTGTTTTCACTAAGAATAAGAATTTTGAGTTTCTATGCAACTGTAGTTAGGTAAGAACAATAATTGTTACTTGAATCATGGCTCTATAAGACTGGTTGATCCAATTCTGATTTCATTGGTGAATGATTCCATTCATGTAGATGCATTCTCAAGCATGCTGTTCTTTTTGAGGCTCCTGACCCACAAAACTTTGTGTCTGTTTTGAACATTCACTTTCATGTTGTTCTTATTTTTGACCACTCCACAAAACTAAGAGAAATTCCATAGGTATAAGTTCTGTAGAATAGTACTAAGAAGCACTGATTCTGAATATGATTGTTCAAGGATCCATTGACATGTTTTCATAAGAATGCCAACATCCTGTGTAATGCTTTTAAACACTGGTGGACAGAGATTATTACTCAATAAATCTGGGATGGGACCAGGAATTTGAATTTGTAACAAGCAGTCTGGTGGCAGCAGGCTGTCCATTGGGCCATTAGCTCAATATATGATCCATTTTTATACCACAGTGATTCACAGTGATGGGTGCTTAGTAAGAAATTAATTGAATGAAGAAATCAAAAATGTTACTAGATATGATGTATTCATTCACTTTCCCAGTGACCTTTAACATTTCTCAAGAGAGTTTCCCCTGTGTTACCAGCATAGACCCTTCAAAAGGATATGGTGAGTGTGGTCCATGTGTCTAAGAGAATGAACTCTGAGAAAGAAGCTCAAAACATAGAGACATTATTTGAGATATTACTATCATTAAAGTTATAATGTCTAGGGCCAGAGAAGTGATTAATTCTTAAATATAAAATACCCCATTTTACAGCATTAGCTGAAAGACAAATCCTAGCTTTCTTTTTCTATGAAAAACAATATTTACTAAAATAAAATGATTAATTTAAGAACTTGGAGAAATATTTAGAAGAATGCTACAGAAATGTTTGATATATAGGAAAATAATTGAACTACCTAGAACATGACTATTTTAAAACCTGGTACTTCACATGCCAGATATTATGTGTTAAACATGTTAATGTGAAAAATCTTTGGGAAATGGAATAAAATCATTGTAATGTATTAAGTTCAGCAATGTGTAAAATTTCCTGTCACTTTTTCTATGGGATCTATTTATATTGAACCCATATAGGGATGACAAAAGTGGATTAAAGTATTGATCTCATTCAAATCAAGCTCAGTGAATGAGTTAACTTGTTGAGGTTACTTTTAGAAGCATGGGTAAAGAGTTATTTACAGAACTGATGGATCTTCTTATTTTCCCAAATTACTCTACTCTGAGGTTCAAGAAGTATTCCTGCCTCAGCTGCCTACCATGTACCTTTAACTATGGGTCCCATCATGCATTACATTGGAAAAGTGTGGAAACATGCATTCTTGGAAGCATTTCAGAAGCTGTTTCAAGAAGAGTAATGTTTTCCATCTTGATGTTTTGCTGAGATAATCTAGTGGTGGCTGCCTGTGTTGCTCAGCTGTGAGTTGTAAGAACTTATCTTGTCAGGGGAAATGTGTGTGGACTGTTAGGAGTATCTAAACTGGCAGGAAGAGGAGCTCAGGGAAATATGTTTTATTCAAATATAAGCATTCTCAGCATATTTAAAACCCATTCAAGATGCTTTTGGTTTCTTGATTATCTTTCATGTACCACAATTTATAAGCCATGAACCACAGAGTCTCTCCACTATTCCTTCCACACTATGATTGATGAATGTCAATCTGGAATTATGATCTAAAATAAACATTACCTTCCTTTAGTTGAATCTATCAATAATAACAAAAAGGAATAATATACTCCCAAAATAATTGAAAGTGTCTTATAATCTTAAAGATAGCTAAGGAGTTTGCTTTCTCAACTATAACACTCATTATTTACTAATAAGTTAACAATAAATACATTTTCAATGATTGAGAAACAATATGTACATTTGGATACCACGTGGAAACATTTCCAAGTATTACCTCCCACTATGGTCTATGGAATTCAACCCCCAAATGGAATGAGATTATCATTCCATTTGGGGGTGGAGGCAGGTGATCAGAACTGAACCCAGGGTTTAATTTATGCTAATCTATAAACTTACCTTTATGCCAAGGCTGAAGTATAATGGCTTCATTTCATAGACCCAGAAAATTTGGAATGGATTCATATCCCCAAATTGTGAGTTGCTATCTTCTTCTTTCCTTTTTTTATTGATTTTTTTGTATATTTCATGCAAAACATCTCTTTGCATCTTAACTACCTTTACAGGGTCCTTCCTCACTGCCACCTTCCCCCACCTTCCCACTAGAATTCATACACTCTGTCATTTGTGTTATGGCCTATTGTGTCAAGTATATTCAAGTATATTGACAGTCAAGTACATCACTCTCCACTCATCAAAGAAGCTTCTTTTGCCTTAGATGGAGACCATTACAGGATACCACAACTGGTCATACACATATTGTCTGTGACTTGCCCAGGCCTAAGCACACATCTGGGAAAGAGAGGCTGTGGTGTGGACTGGTCGGAGCCAAGGTCCATTGGACAGACTGACATTGATATGGCTGTGGGATTTGCTGGTGAGCAATGCAACTCCTATACCTAAGGCTCATGCAAAACACAGCAAGGAGTAAGACGCTAATGAATCTCTCAACTGTCATTAATGAAGCTCCCTTATGCAAGAGTGCCTGGAATACAAAGGGACATGAGTGGCCAAGGCATGGAGATTAGAGGTCTGCAGAGTGTGTAACCTTAGACAGGACTCTTCTATTAAGCTACACTCACCCAGGGCTCAGGGGCTACTGCAGAAATGGTGTAGAAAGATTATAAGAGCCAGGGAGGAGGTTCATGACGATATGGAAATTAATCCTACAAGATCCCAGGACCTTGATCATATAAACCAACAGCAATGGTGTCAGTATGCACAAGGCCCATGCAAGCTCAAGGAGACAGAACTCAACATGGAACTGGGGAAATGGGCATCAGGCCCAAATCTTAGCAGAGGAAATGCTGGCAGCTGATTGCTGCTGGGTAAGGAGACCTGCTCTTAAAGAAAGCATTCTGGATAGGCCAACTAGAACTCAGTGAATGAACATGCACTGAGGAAAGTCCAGGGACACAAACTTGACAAAATAGGCTAACCACAGCTTTTTATAGGCCTCTGTTTGTTGACTCATAGAACAGAGATTTCAATAATATGAGATGTAAATATTATCTTTCCTCATATGTGACCGTTATGGAGTTGTGGGAAAGTAGATTGGCAAATTTTGACAGCTATCTCTGCAAGAACTAATATTTTCAGATCTCCTTCCCAGGAAGGGCTGCTCTCTGCATCCCATTCTGAATGGTTGAGGAGATGCTACCACCCTTTGGATACAAATTGTACATACCTATATAAATTTTATAGAAGAGGCTTATTCCTGCCTCTTGTGAAATCCGTTGCAGCCAGGAATTTAAACCAAGAATATTCTGTGTAGTCTTTTAAAATGTTCTCCTTTTGTGGCTCTGTTATTAAGATCATGTGTTCCTCTACCAAAGGACTGGAGTTTGATTCCCAGCATGCACATCTGAAAGTTTACATCTGCCTGTAACCTCAGCTCAGGGAATCTTATCCCTTTTCCTGGCATCCACTGGTTCTGTATGCATATGCACACACATGCATCCAGACATCCACATAATTAAAAAATAATTTTAAATCTTGGGCTGGAGAGATGGCCTAGAGGTTAAGAGCACCAACTGCTCTTGCAGAGGACCCAGGTTCGATCCCCAGCACCCACGTGGAGGCTGAGAACCGACTTTAACTCCAGTTCCAGGGGAATCTGACACTGTCTTCTGACCTCCACGGCATTGCACGACGCGGGTGCACAGACCTACATGCATACAGTAGATTCATACACATAAAAAATAAATAAAATTTTTTAAATAACTAAAAAAATCATTTTAAATCTTATAGAATCTTTTCCTTTAAACTTTAGCACCTGTTGAAGACTTGAGAGAGCTCTTAAGAATGATGTATGTTCCATGCTGAGAGCCCTGAGCTGTGCTGATCTCTTTATGAACTACGGGAAGAGTGTGGTGCAGTAGTGTGATCCACTTTACCCCCGCTACTTAATCATCATCAATATATTTTCCTAATAGATTAAATACCATGCCTATTTTTTTTCAAGATTCCAACAGTTTCCAAATTTTTTTCTATATTGTTCCAGGCAAAGTAATGAAGCTTGTACAAAACTTCATTGGAAATGCAACATATGAAAAATATATGATGAGTTAGTTGTAATGTGATTTAGCAGCTGGCAAAACACTTACTCTCTTTCACTTCAGGTATAACCATTTATTACTTGCAGTATATGGACGATTACCACACAGTGAGAACCAAAGGAAGAAATTTCAATCTTCTGCATATTAGTCAAAGGTCTTCTAGACCCTGCTCCTGGAGACACAGCCAGACTGACATTCTTAGCACATGGTGCCTAGTTTTGAAATTGCTGCTTGATTGCACGATGTATACATTTCCTTGAAAAAAAGTATGAAAAGCAGAAAACAAAGCTTTTGGTCTTGGTAGTCAGGTCCTTGAATTTTGTATTTAATGTGTGCTAAGCAGTTGACTCAGGGATAGATTCGGCAGCTCTAACAGTCTCATTTGAAAACATTAGTTCCTTTTTATTCCCTGGTCTGTAAACAAGTCACATCCAATTATTCTCATTCCCTAATGCTTTACATGTAGATTCTGCATTTTGAGACACTTTCTGTGTAGAGATTTTTGGGAGGTTCTAGGGAGAATATAACAATATAACCAAAATAAACCAAATGACTAGGCTTCATCCAGAGCAGTCTGCAGGACACAAAGCCTTCCTGTCACAGCATTGTTCCCATTAAGCTGCTTGGTGAGGGTGCTGTGGGCAGACACCCCAGTCAAGGCATGCTCCACTTCACACTTTAACTAAATGTATTGAAAAATAGAATGCTTCTCAAAGCAGATTGCACCTTACAGCCTTCTTTTTCAAGGGTTTAAAAATGTCTTAAGAAAGGGTAATGCCTGACTGGGATTTATGATTATTACTCGTAGGCTTTATTGTGCATCTTGCTCTCACACTGTGCATCCACATCACAACAGCAGGGGAGCATCCAGAGGCAAGCTCATCACTTAAAGTTGTTTTGGTAATAATTTATCTCTGGGTCTGACTCCATTGTTCTGCATGTATTACACAGAACTTCTATGGAACATCAAACATATTTATTGATAGGGGAAAACTGTGCTGCTATGAGTGTTCCTGTAATGAAATAGGATGAGGGATGGGGAAAGCTATCGGCAGTTTCTGTTCAAACGGTACACTTCAGGAAGAGAAAAATGGGAATGTTTTTATGAACATGAAACAAAACTCTAAAAATAGATGAGATGTTCTTCTAATATCCACTATTAGATAATACAGAGTCATACCGTCCTTTGCGGATGAAGAGGACACTGCAGATTCATTCTTATTGGCAAATGTGTTCATAGTTAGAAGACGTAAGGAGGACACACATCCCCTTTCTATCTGATTGACCTGAGCAGTGAATATTCTCAGTAATAAAGGCACTCGCTCCCCTCCCCACAGTTAGTGAAAACACTGGTGTTTGTTTTAGAGTTGGGTTTCTTTTTTTCCTCCTTCACTCCTACTCCCGAACTTTCAGACATCAACACCAATGAAACTGGGTCTTAAGTTCACCTCTTTTGATAAGATAATCCTCTATCTATGAAGCCTTGGTTTGTAAAAAAGACCATTACCTTGTTGGCCATGTACCATATATTTTGCTGGCTGCTAATGTGTTGCTCTTTTTCTTCCTTTTAATTTGCATTTTAGAGGAGATAGAAACCTCACTTGGCAAAGCTAACTGCTGATGGAGCCAATGATAAGAAGCCTTAACTCACTGCTTGAATGTCTAAAATTCGAAGAGAAATAAAAAGCCAACATACATTTTTTTTCTGAAGCAAAAACTTACTTCAATTTTGTCAAAATAGTGGAAAATTTATCCTAATGTAAGCCTCAGTTATGGTATTCAAGTTTATGTTGAAAGATCAAACTTGAAAATTACAGAGTGGGAAGGAATTGATTTAAAGGGAACAAAAGCTATCAAAAGACAGTGTTGCTTCCCATGATAACATGACATGTGATGTTTAACATTAAATTCTTTGTAATAAGGCAGGACTTGGTTTAGGTTTCATATTTTACTTTGCTGGGTTTAGTATATGAAGAAATCAATCCACACAGGCATAGCCTAGATAGAAAAGGAGGCAACCTCTTAATGCACAAGGGGAGGGTGAACATGACTGACAAGTCTGTAGCTACCTGCTCAGGATGGGAGAACAGGTGAGTCAACAGAAACTGTAATGATGTTGCATAATTCTTACTTTTAAAACTCTTAGTTTAGAATACAGGACTCCAAATTCCAACATTTTCTGAAAAATGTCTGTTTCTCTTTTTCTGACATTTTCAAACTTAAGATTATGTTCCAGTAAACACATACTCAGCAAATTTGAGAGCCTAGAGGACCTGGACAGCACACATGAGACATACTCAGAAATTCCAAAGAATGGGTTTATGATTTGGATATGTAGAATTTTCTGTAAGAAGCACTTTAATGACAAGGAATGTCATGCAAAATTAATGATGGCACTTCTACATGTGGGCAGCAAATTCTATCCACTACCATCCCACCCCATGTGTGTACACACTTATATGTACTTAGAACGGATGGATACACACACACACACACAAACACACACACACACACACATATTTTTTTTCATGATTCAGGATTCAGGTCTGATCAGTGTCGAATCACTGAACTTCCAGTAGAATGCAATATAAAATTATTAAGTATATCAATATACAAATTATTCTTCCGATTTTGTTCAATATATATATGACATAAAAATGAAAGAGGACTATTTGGGAAGAGGGTATGGAGCAGCAGAAGATGAACAGGAGGGGGTGATGAGAGTGGACACTGCCATCATGAGACCTTTCACTTTGCATAATCAATATTTGACAATAGAAGGTTTTAAGACCACCAGAAATATGTAAAACTTGAGGACTTGTATTTCGACTACTTATGTATCAAAATTCGTGTTTCTACTTCCTGTCTGCTTAAGGATTTTGATTTGCCCATAAAATTCCCCTCTGTGTCTTAAAAGTTTCAAAATGACCTGTCTAAATGTCAACATTTTGAAGTCTCTCAGTTTAAAGCAAATAACAAATTATGTTCTTGTCCTCCAGTACTTGACACCTTTCTTTTATAGTCAAGCATCATAAAATCATTGTTTTAAATGTGCACACATAAGGGTAGTTGGCAGCAGAGGCCAGAGGCTTCAGATTCCCTGGAGTTACAGGTTACTGTGAATCACTTGTCATAGGTGCTGTGAATTGAACTTGAGTCCTCTACAAGAGCAATAGATGTTCTTAACCACTCAGCCATCTCTCCAACCACTCCCTTTTCTCTTGTCTATCTGTACATTCCCCTTGATTACTTCATTACCTTCAAGGCTTCTAGAATCACCTTTATAGCAATGATCTCCTGCATTAATCTCGTTTCCTTTGCTATAACAAAATATTTTATGTTTATAACTTATATGAATGATTCATTTGGCTCCTTTTTAAGAATCTGATATTCCAGATAGTGTGGTGCTGACCCTTTTTAGGACTTCCCTCATAGCATCATGTCATGTTAGATGACATCCTAGCAGAAGTATGATGAGACACAAAGCTAGAAGCAGTGCAGAAGTAAGCCTTGCTTTTTTTTTTTTTTGGTCTTTTTGAGACAGGGTTTCCCTGTTGCCCCAGCTGTCCTGGAACTATAGTGTATGTAGTATGTACAGCATAAGTGAATATATCATCTGTTTTATAATAACTCACTTTTGTAGAAAGTAACTACAATCTCATAATATCTACATTAACCGTGCTCAAGGGCACATCCTCTGTGGCCTCTCACTATATTCCATCTCTTAAAGGTCGTCTACTTCTGAACATCATTGAGGACAATGCATCCAACATATAAACCTTTAGGGAGCATGCTCAAATCATATTCAAACCACATTTCCTTCAGTCCTACATCTTCTACCACAAAATTTATTCTGAGTTTCAGAACTAAATATTCAATATCAACTTGATATTTCCAATGGCAGATCCAATGATTATCCTATAGTAGTAGATTTGATGATTATCCTACAGTACTAGATTTGAAAGAAAACTTGCTCCTACTTTTTCTCCCTACTAGTTCGTTTCTTTCGCAACAGCTTCCAAATGGCAGGATGATTTTCTCTCTCTCCCCACTGCAACCACATCCAGGGCCATTGCAGGATTTCTCTGATCCCTTCCATCTGCTCTCTCCCCTGTAGTGTCACTGTCACCGTTCATGTTCGCAGCTGGATTACAGAGCAAAGCTAATTGCTGACACAGCTAATAATAAAATACCACCTGTCAATCCTTGAATTTTAGGAATCCATGGGAGAAAAACAAACAAAACTTGTGACAACCAGGCATTTGAGTAATGTGCTCCCTCTGCTAACTCTCTACTTGAAATTGTAATGTGGCTACTGTTTTCCTTATAAAGCTGGTTAGATGATGACCCAGGAAACATGAAAAGATTGCAAAATGTTAAACATCACAAAATAGCTTGGTGACATTATAATTTGATTTTTAAGAAATGCTGTATTTCCCATTTAAATTTCTGCAATCTTCCAGCTAAAAGGAAAAAAAAAAAAAGATATTTCTAAAAAGTCAAGAATGTGTCACTCATGACAGGGGTCAATTAGTAAAATTTCCTCCTGAAGTTCAGAGAGCACTCCCAACATTCAAGCCTTTTCCTCCAGCCTCATTTTAATTCCTCTTTTAAAATATTATGCTCTGGTTTTATGGAAACACAGTATTTCCAACATGCCTTCCCTGCTCCTCACCAGTGTTTTCTTCTCTATGGGCGTCTCAGTGTGCCCAAAATTCCACTCGACCAAACAATTGCTCAGTCCTTAGGACTGAACCTCTGTACATTTGTTCATGTTTTCAAAGAGTTCAGTTATTCAGGCCTTGATGATGAGTTTCTATTTCCTTTATAGCTAGTGCATGCTACTATCATGTTATTTTATACTATTTATTATATTTATCTGTATTGTGATATAATTTTGTCAGGAGAAAACTAGCCTCTTCTGCCAGTATACCACCTATCAACTTATGAAGGGATTTGAATTCATTTTTAGACAGACTGGCTTTGAGGATTCTATGTCTCCTTTCCATTGAGCAGTTGAACAATTCTGAGTTCTCTTTCGCTGAAGATCTAGGCAAGAGCTTTAGCTTCTCACTAATATTTTCCATCTCAATAAATTTGAAAAGACAAAATAATGAAACTCTGAGAAACCACTTTATCCTTTGAGATTAAGCTTAATTTCATAAATAAGAATAATAACATAAGTAGGGGTTCAGAAAAGAATATTTCATTCTTTTTTTATTAATTTTATTTATTTCTGTATGTGTATGAATGCACTGTCTGCATGCAAGTCTGCGCACCCGTGTCGTGCAATGCTGCAGAGGTCAGAAGAGGGTTTCGGATTCCCCTGGAACTGGAGTTCTCCTGGAATTGGAGTTTCAGATGGTTCTCGGCCACCATGTGGGTGCTGGGGATCGAACCTGGGTCCTCTGTAAGAGCGGTCGGTGCTCTTAACCACTAGGCCATCTCTCCAGGCCCCAGAAAAGAATATTTCATTCTTAATAAAGAAAGCTGTCTAAGATAAAGAGGTACAGAAATCGATTCCACAGCCTTCAGGGACCTAGGTTACTGTACTTTTCCATCACTTCCTGTGACTCACCTTGAGAGCTATGAAAAGTGCACAGGCCCCAGGTACCATGAGTATGAGAACATAGAAGGGAACAAACACAGGCATTCTTTCTCTTAAGAACACGTTCTTTGTATTTTATTCAGCAAAACTTAGTTATATGATGAGACATGAGAATATTGGAATGCAATGTTAAGATGCAATTTGTCCAGACAAAACGAGGTTCTTATTGTAACTGGGAAGACATATAGATACAGACTGTGTAGAGTATGGAAGTGTTGTATATAGAAAATTGTTCTAAATCTGTTATCTCGTTTGCAATTATTTGGTCTAGAAAAGATCTCAGGTCTGGTGCAATGGCTCAACAGGGGAAAACATTTGCCTCACAAGCCTGGCAATCTGTTCCATCCCAAGAACCCGTGTAAAGGTGTAGGGCAGGAATAACTACACAAAGTGCTCCTCTGAACACCACATGCTGGTCTTCCTGGCTGTACACATGCATGCATGCAATGGTAATAATAAAAGCAAATGCCCATCCTTTCAGGAAGCTGCTTGGATAATGACGAAGGGATCCCTCTCGTCTATAACTATGTCACAGGGAATTTTATGAGCAATTGTTATTTTTCAAACTTTCATAGTTATCTAGATATGTTAAACATCACCTGACATCCATACTGTTGCCTAAATTACAAAATATTTTACTAAAAATTAGGAAGTCATGGTTTCCATTTGAGGAGAGCACAAAAGAACAACACATAAAACTGTTATCTGTAAATATTGCAGAGAAACACATTCTAAAACATTGTGTTTTCTATTAAGACATATATATCTCTATTTAGAGATATTATGTATATCAATATGTGAAACATTCTTGGGTGTTTGAACTAACACATTTGGGACTTTGACAAAATAAGAATATAGTTATGGACAGACGCTATACTAAAGGCTTTCTTTTGACTCCATAGGTTTAAGTTTCAGTCCTTTATAAAATGGGGACAACTATATCCCCTTCATGGTATTTTTGTTTGGATTAAATGTGATGATGTCTCTAATGAGCCAAGCTTATGGTTCACAATGAGTAGGGCCTTTAATGAAACCAAATGATCTCCAGGTCAACTTTTACTTCCAATTATAGAAATTCATTGGAGTAAAGTGGTTCCAGTCAGGAGATAGAAATTACAAGCATTGTTTTGAGAGAGATAGGGTTTGTTAAGTACAAAATATAAGGAAGTTCTAGATAGCAACCATAAATCTTATCTAGCAAGGACAAGAGGAGGAGGGGGCCCAGACCTTCCTCAGAGAAAGGAGATCTGTCATGTAGGAGGCAAGCATTTTACTAGTGTAGCCGATCTGAGCTGGCCAGGTCCTGCCACATAAAGAATAGGCCACATGCTACAGTTTCTGATCCTGGCATTTGCTCTCCCACACAAATGACCCTCCTCCAGGGCCTGGGATTGGAGGAAGCTGTTTTTTTTGGCAGTTTCCTTCACTGTCCTCTACTGTGATATTCAGTTTAGAGGAAAGATAGACGTGTTTTCTTATTTATACCATTGAGGAGCTGTTGGAAGGCAAGAGGCTACAAAATGATAAGTGGTACCAATAAAGGCGTGATTTGAAAATTGCACCACCAGAAAAAAAAAACTGTGTTCAAATACTCCATTCTGCTCCATGGCTTATTTGGTTTTATGTTTTTTGATATGAAAATCAGCTTATTTAGGTATACAGTAATTTTAGTTCATAATTTAAATGTGAATATCTATTAGCATCATGATGGCTGTGCATATGCTGAAAATAATTTGATGAATTACAAAATACCCCATTAAAGAGATGCAGTGGTATGCTCCATTAAAAACACAGATCCTGAAAACTGCCTAAACATAATTTACCTATTCAATGTCACTTTAAAAAATGCACAATAGTCCATAATGACTTCTAAAATACTCATGTAAATAATGATCCATCTGATATGATTTGCAAAGAAGTGTATTTTAAACAGTCTTTTATATCACTTTGATATATTGTAAGAGAAGATTCATTTTCCCTATCATTACCTAAAAATGCTTGACAGAGAAAATAAAAGTAATAATAATATGCTGATGCTGATTCCAGGGGATAAGTACAAACCTTTGCAGGTAAGAAATTAGTTGAAGTGCTGAGAATTGCTGCATTGTGGCAAAATGAGCTGGTTAAAGAATGTCTAACAATGGCCATCAAGTCAGCATTGACTCAAAATGATCTATGATTCATCTCTATTCTGTCTAAGTTTTATCCTGTACCATCAGCCACAAGTTGTGCTGAGCACTCTATATTTTCATCACACTCAGTTACCACAGTCTTTGATGAATGCAGAATCCTCAGCATTCCAAAAATTAAAAGAGTGGGGAGAGCTACTGAATTCCCTCTTCAACACCATCATCTCAAAGCCCTTAATGGCTGGGATTTGACAAGACACATGTCTACTCTCAAGGCTCCCACTAATTTTAGGTATAACTCTAGTTCAAGAACAAAATGGAAATTGACACTTTATTGCAAATGCTGAAATCCAGAGCCTTCTGGAACAAACCTGGGATTTTTACTTTGGTGCCCATATTTCTAGTTCATGAAGAAAAGAGATGAGAGAGAAATATGGCTGCAAATACATCAAGATTCCAAATGAGTTTTCAATATCAGTTCACTGGTCACTTTAATAGGAAAACGAAGAGATTGGCTTAGCAGTACACTATAATATCTAGTTTTAGAACATAACAAAAATGGATAACTCTATTCTAAGCATTTTAAGTAACTCACATGAAGGTGAAGATTGGACAGGAAAAAGAGAATGCTCACCCATCCACCATGACTTGTACCAAGATCACCACAAGGACAGCACCCACAGAGCTCAAGTCAAAGTCCTTCTCAAGGTCAGAAATTCTTGCAGTACTAACACCGTGATTCCAAAAGTGAATAAAAGCCATTTTATTACATTCAAATTTTCACTAATATAACGCTTCAACGATTATCTAAGAAAATCTAATCCTATCTCTATTAACACCTACTTTTATTTGCCAAATTTACCTTCTTAGTTTGCAAAATAATTCCACATGTTTTATGTGATGAAATTACATACCCAAGAGACAAACTTTCAATTCAAAAGGTGGACCTTAAACAAGCATCACCTGAGAGTCTGCTGTAAATTTGCAAGGCTTGACCCCAAATGAAACCTAAATGTTACAATATCAACCAGGGTTTCAGATACACAGTCAAGTCTGAAAAGTACCAGTCACCAGAAAGCCTGGTTTTCAAACTAAAATCAGCTATTCAAATTGCTAAGAATGAATATATTTGAGTACTAGGACTCTTTAAAGTGTATTAATCAAATGTTTTTTAAAAATAAAAAAGAAATTCTGAATATGAAATCAAAGTAGTACAATTTATATTGACTGCAAAATGTTTCTCATACCAAAGGAATCAAAGAGATCCAAAGCACAGGCTGTCCTTAAAAATAGTTTATCTCCTTTTTTTTAACCTTTTGGTTTTCAAATATGATTTTTTCAAATTCCCGTGTTTTTTAAATATAGTAGGAAAATGTATAATAATTACTGTCTGAGGTTAATTGGCTGAAGTTGAACTTGGGCTTTTATCCCCTCACCATCTTGACTCTTGAAGTGGAAGAAAAGGGAGTAAAACAGAAAACAGATTATGAAAGAGGAAAAATTACTTTCAATTTTGCTGTTGACTTGCCCTTTCAGTTTTTATATTAGCACCTGCACTCTGGCCTCAGCAAAACAACAGGTGCAAGCTACAGATGGATCCTATCTCAGTTGCAGACAGACACATCTGCCACCGCTTACCTGAATCTGAATTTGAAAGATGTCCAGCACCAACTAGATTTGTGTCGTGGGGTGTCAGGGCAGAGGGCTTTTCTGAACAAGGAAGATGATGACAGGCTGGGCCACTGCCATCCAAGTACTCAATCAGGACTGCCTTTCCAATGTTATTTCACAAGCTTAAATAGAGTTTTGCCTCCACTTTAAAATGATGTACAGTTATCGCAAATTTAAACATCTAGCTGAATAGAAAAGGAACCTTAAGTGTATATGTCATCATATTACATATTTTATATGTTTATTTACATATTTATCATAATGATGTATACAATTAAAAATATAAGTAAATTATATCCCTTAAAACTCTGAGTCTAGGGGGCTGGAGAGATGGCCTAGCGGTTAAGAGCGCCGACCGCTCTTACAGAGGACCCGGGTTCGATCCCCAGCACCCACATGGTGGCTGAGAACCGTCTGAAACTCCGGTTCGGGAGAACTCCAGTTCCAGGGGAATCCGAAACCCTCTTCTGACCTCCGCGGCATTGCACGACACGGGTGCACAAACCTGCACGCAGACAGTACACTCATACACATACAAAAATAAATAAAAAAATTAAAAAAAAATTAAAAAAAAAAAAACTCTGAGTCTAAACAAATTACAGTATATATTTTTTATTTTTTTGGTCTAGAACATTTGATATATATATTTTTTTATTTTTTGATGATCTTTAAAATGTTTTCAAACATTGGATAAATAGAATTATTAAAGCAGATTTCCCCTCCAAGGTCAAAATGTGTGTTTCTTCTGTGCTTGTGAAGTGTGAAAGAACAGAAAGAGACTACAAGGAGGTGGGCAGAATATGAACACCATAATGAGGCTTGAATGCAATTAGATGTGCAACATATGCAGAAAATAAATATTCCACATTCTACATGACTCTACTGATGTTTATGTTCTTTCTGTTAAATCATTCTGCATCAAGATGTAGAATGATTTAACAGAAAGAACATAAACATCAGTATAGAAATGTGTGCAGTCAAATAATACAGATGTATACATCAATCCATACACACACCCTCGTATCACCTATGTGTAGTGTATAATGTTAAATAGATTTATTCAGGTTTTCATGTGTGTGTGTGTGTGTGTGTGTGTGTGTGTGTTTGTGTGTGTTTGTCCAAAGCTGTGTATAACCTAATATAGTATTAAAACTATATTTTATACTCAGGATTATGTATTAAATTTCTAAAAATATGTCAAATTAAATTTATTGGACACATCCACAATGGACTGTTTTGAGTCAGAGACAACAAAGTTTTATTGTTTGTGGAAAGATGAATGAAACTGGAAATCATTATACTAAATGGACTAACTTAGTCTGAGAAAGATAAATATCATGATCTTTCTCTCATTTGTGGTTTCTAGATTTTATTCAAACACATAAAATGCTATGTGTACATGTGATGAAATACTATGTGTACATGTGTCTAGAGAACAAAGAGGACTAGCAGGGAAGTCAAGAAAGAGGGAGGGACATGGAGGGCATTGTTCAAAGTGTACATTTTTATGAAAAGTAAAGGAATCCAATTTAAATTAATGTTAATATCTAAAAGTCTTCAATATTGCCTGCAAGTTGTTAATAAAGAGTCAAATAATTATGCATTTATTTTTCCTGTAACACTGGAACGGTATTTTCCAATTAATCAATTTTCTTATGTGTACATGTGTTTTGCCTGCATGTATTGTCATGTAGTGCCCCCACAGTCCAGAAGAGGGCTTGGATACCCTGTAACTGGAGTTGCATAATTGTTTGCCAACATATGGATTCTGGGTACTGAACCTGGGTCCTGAGCAAGAGCAGCCAGTGCTCTTAACTACTCTCCAGCTCCTGGAAAACGTTTTAGTTGTCAGGATTATATGAAATATGTTATGATATGGTCCAGATTCTTCCTTTTCTATTAATCACAGGCTGTTTTTAAAAATGCAAACATGAATCTGATGCATGTGCAAAGATGTTCTCTGGAACTTATTATTCATTTATTTTGTGTAATAATGTGTGGATGCAGGCACACATGCCCTGGTGTACATAGGGAGGACACAAGAGAATCCTCACAGCTCCTCATTCTTTATCTCTACCTTGTAGGATACAGAAACCCAACTCTTTATATGGAGTAGATACTTTGCTCTATGCAAGTACTGTTTTAGATAACTTTCCATGTTCATGAGGAAAACACAAAGCCCTGGTGTTCATGATTATGTTTTGTTTTAAATTTTATCAATATTTTCAAATTTCATACACAATGGTGGGTTTTTTTTGTTTTGTTTTGTTTTGTTTTTATTTCTGTTTGTTTTTTGTTTTTGGTCTTTTTGAGACAGGGTCTCCCTGTAGCTCTGGCTGTCCCGGAACTCACTCTGTAGACCAGGCTAGCCTCGGACTCACAGAGATCCGCGTGCCTCTGCCTCCCAAGTGCTAGGATTAAAGGCGTGCGCCACCACGCCCGGCATTTATTTATTTCTGTATGTGTATCAATGTACTGTCTGCATGCAAATCTGTGCATCCGTGTCGTGCAATGCCGCGGAGGTCAGAAGAGGGTGTCGGATTCCCATCATATTTAGACACACTTTGTTCTCTGCATCCCCCTTACAACCCTCCTGTTTTCATGGAGTCACACAGTGTTGCAGAGAATTTTCCTGGGGGAGAGCGCTTGTGAACCCATGTATGTAGTGTTCCACCCCCTCCTCTGCAGTTAATAACAGTTTCCGAGGTTATTAGGCAAAGCAAGGAGAAAACCCTCCAGTTTTAGTTAGGCTAGAGAATTTGTTAGGCTTGCTTACAAAGTGATGGCGGCAAAAGTATACATTCACAAGCCACAGGCAGTTCTCCCTTCCCAGTATGGTTGCCCCAGGTCCTGGCAGGAATTCTGTGCCCTAGGTCCATGACGGTTAAATGGCAAGAGAGCCCAGCCTCTTGTGGTGGGATTTTTTATATGCCCCAGTGCTGTCCCAGAGTCCCAGAGTTCTGTACTCATTCCCTCCAGCATGGCAGCATTGTGGAAACCTCACTGTGGGCTCAGCTTGGCCCTTAGCTCCTTCCTCTGAGCAAATCAGACTCCATAGTATGCAACTTGTCCAGTAATGAGTCTGTTTCAAAGAAGAAACATTTTCTCCCACACACATTTAAAAAATACTGACTCTCACCTTCCTGGAAGCTATTGATTACCAGTAGTTTCTCATGTAGGGTTGGCATTTCCTTAATCACTTCTCCACTACTATGTAGGGATTTTCACTGGTTTGAGCTTATTTGGGACTTGTGTATGTTGTCACTACTTCTTTGCATGCTGCTGTAAGAAAGACTGTGTGTCTCAAAAAAGACACAAAAAAAAAAAAAAAAAAAAAAAAAAAAAAAAAAAAAAAAAAAAAAAAAAGGAGTGAAGAGCAACTATTTATTCTCAGCTGTGAATCCCGTGAACTACAAGAACAACTGGCCTGGCAAGATACACTCATTGGTACAGCAGTGGTACAAATATTATGGGAGTAACCAAAAACTCTTTAACTGGATTTAAGGTCTGCTTCCTGGAATGGAGCCCCTACCTGACTGTGCTATCAGACCTAGGAACCTGAAGCTGGACATGTCACAGGAAACAGGAGAGAGCCTAGCACTAGTTTTCTACTAAATAGTCATCATATTAAACTGTCTCATTGATGGAATGTTATACCCATTGATTAATGCGTCTCTCAACAAAGAAGCTTCCTCATGCAGATGGTGATTAACACAGAGACCTCAACTGGCCAAAGTGTGGAGAATATGAGACTGTAGAGTACTTCCTCCTGAGTAGGACTTCTACATCAAACTTCTGCTTTCAAGGCTCAGTGATAATTGAGGAAGAGGGGGCTGAAAGATTGTAAGAGACAGAGGTATCAAAAATTTTAATACTAAAAATTCTTGACAAATCATGTGTACCTCTCTGGGTAATCGTGCTCAATGAGAATTATTGATCAGAATTAATTATCAGAAAATTAGTGCTACCTATAATGGTTCATAATCAATAAATTATGATGAATCTATGATCTTCAGTCTGTTCAAGTATTCTGTTGTCTGACCCTAAAACTTAAAATAATACCCATAATAAACTAATTCAACTTTCTATTATAAAGAAAAAGCTTGGTCTCTGTAATTTGTCTTGAAAATATTTTAATAAGAACATAATTAATTGTAATTTAATATACAAATATTAATTTTCAGCCCTGGACTTGCTTGCCCTAGCACAATTTAGCACAGTAATTCTGAGTAATTATCTATCCATCGACAGTACCGTCTCAATAGTGCACATCTAGTTTAAATTCCCTTTGCAATGAAAGTCAATCCTCATTTACCCACAACACGGTGATATATCTGATTTTGTTTTTTAACTAAATCATTTTTATATTTGCATATGATGCTTTTAGAAAATATGTTTAATGGCTGCATAATGCTGCAGTTGTTCAAGTGCTAAGTGGGTAATTATGCTCATTTGCATCATGGCTTTTAGATTGAAATTGTCTACAATAAAAAACCTCTTGAAGGATTCCTAACCTGTACCTGCTGGGCTGTGCACTGCTGATGGTCAAAGTTTAGCACATCTTCTTCTTCATGTCAGTTGCCCCTAACATGCATGTCTACAGATGACGCTAAAAAACTTAGTAGAGAAGGCTGAGAAGTGAACCAACAGGTGTTTGGGCAAATAATACTAGGAATCCAAGCACAGTCAATGTTCCTCTACTAATGATTTTGCACATCAGAGCTACTCATCTAACTCTTATGATTTTACCCACTGTATTTTCAATGTAAATTTCCTTAATGTTTTTAAATTTTGAATTTAACAAATATAACGCAACAACAAAATGGACTGGGTCTTCCTACAGGGAGAGTTCAAGTTTATGAAACAGTGCCTTCGCACTTGCATTACTCTTCTGAAAATCGTCAGTTGTTTTGGCTTGGTTTTGCTTTCTAATTCTATTGGGAAACATTTTAAAGAAAATTTCTGAATAATCAAATATGAATAGAGAAATAGCCTTGGGATGAATTGTTGTGAGGCTTATTGAAGCTAAATCTTATTATTTCATTTTAAGTTCATTATTTTAAGTATATCATAGCTTTAAAAGTTATTGAGCTTTTAAAACTTCCATTTCATAATGAATCAGCAAGGGTTCATAAAAGTCATGGATAATAACTGTGAGAATATAAGCAAATTAAGTATATGTGCACAAATCATGCATCCAATCTCCTGGCTTCTTAAGTAATAAATGGCCCTGGATCTATAATCTGATTTTTAAAGAAAATGCAATGCATAATAAATTTTGACTTTGAAAATATGGGTCTAACCACAATCTTGTAACATTCTGTAAGTACATGGGGGAATTATTCATAACAAAGAGAAGCTATTTTTAAGCCCAGAATAAACAGTAAGGGAAGTCCTAGTAACCGGAAATGCAAGACAGCTGAACATGAAAGAATATAATTTCTAAGGAGTGATGTATATAATAATCTACTAAAGCATTGAGCAAACTCTACTAAATCTAATCTAAAACTCTTAATAAAACCTTGGGCAAGAAATCAGAGCAAAAGCCTTGTCAGCTCGTTTCACAGCTGTCACTTGAGAACAGGGGTGACATTCTAGTAGGTGTAAAGGCAAAAGATAAATCTGAAAATGCCCATTTCTGCATGAATCTGTGTTTGCTCATTTCAACAACCTCAATGATGACATAGTGTGTTTTTTCATATCTATGTTTCATGCATCAAATACTAATATGAGTCAAAAGAACTAAATGGGCTTCTGGAAGGGATGTTCCTGGCATGAAAGACTAATCGTTATTTTGTAGGATAAGGCAGTACTTAAAGCAGGAATAATGGACTTGTGGACATAACGAGGTTTAAAATTGAAGAACATACTGAGCTATACAGCTTGACTCAGTACCTTTAGCACAGTATTTATAGAAAGTTTTAATGAAGAGAAAGCATGAACAAGGTAAAAGTCCATGCTCCAGGTGGTTTTAAGTCACCCGAATTACTAATAGAGGACACAAAAAGTAGTTATATTATTTTGAATGTAATGATAACATAATAATAATCAAAGCACCCAAGTCTTAGGAGTATGTCAACAGCTCTGTATGTCAAATAAAATGTTTCACTTAATCTTTACATGAATTTATGAAGTAGTTACATTGCCTCCACTTTTTAGAATATAGAAATTAAGGAGGTGGCGGGATGGCTCAGCAGTTAAGACCACCAGGTACTCTTGCAGAGAACCCAGGTTCAGTTCCAAGCATCCACAGGGCTACTAACAACTATTCATAACTCCAGTTCCAGGGGATCAAATACCCTCTTGTGATCTTTGCACACACAGGTGCAATTACAGAATACAAGCAAAACAATGAGAATTAAGTAAAACAAAAAATAACTAACTAAATAAATAAATAAATAAACAAAAAATCTTTGAAAGGAATATGAAAATTAAGAGTGTCAGACCAGTACTTCAACTTAATCAATGGAGGCAGAGTCAGGGATCTTAACAACTCCAAATCTCATTAGGATCAAGCATGGATGTTGCTTGGTAAACTGTGGCATTAGATTCTTATCAGTCTGTAACCTGAATTTAGTACAGATTTAGTACTTTTCAAGTTCCAGAAAATTAAACCTTCTCTTCCAAGCCCCACAGGTTTATCTCTTTTCCTTTGTTTTCAGCTAGACTGGGGATGGAATAAAGGAGACATAACATCTTAAAGAAGGTCATCAGACTTAGCAACACAACATTCATGGACTTGAGCTTATTTCCTCATTTCTTGAACACAAGCCTTACTATTTCTCTTTCTTAAGCTTGTTTTGACTTTTCACTTTATTAAGTTTATGCAGGTATTTTACAGAGAATAGCATGAATGATAAAATGTAAACTATGATAATTTTTTTATACAATAGTGTATTGTTCAGGTAAAGGATTTATAAATAAAAAAAGAGAAATGCCCCCAGGCAGTATAGATTCCAATGTAAATGGATTTGTGTGAGAGAGTTTTTTTCTTTCAGTTTAAGTTTATATGGTTGCTTTTCAAATACTAACTTTTAAGCAACAAAAATATATATAAATAAATAGCTCATATAATTCTGTCTATATAATCCCAAATATAAAATGTCTTTCTTTCTTTTTCTTCCTTCCTTCCTTCCTTATTTATTTATTTATTTACTTATTTTATTTAGTCTTTGTGAGACAAAGTCTCTCCCTGCAGCCCCATTTGTCCGGGAACTCACTGTGTAGACCAGGCTGGCCTTTACCTCCTGAGTGCTGGAACTGAATGTGTATGCTACCACTCCCCACTGAAACTACTTGCATAGAGCAATATTCTTTAAGAATGAATATCTCTCGGGCTGGAGAGATGGCCTAGCGGTTAAGAGCTCTGATTGCTCTTACAGATGACCTGGGTTCAATCCCCAGCACCCACATGGGGGCCGAGAACCGTCTGAAACTCCAATTCCAGAACTCCAGTTCCAGGGGAATCCAACACCCTCTTCTGACCTCTGCGGCATTGCACAACACGGGTGCACACACTTGCATGCAGACAGTACATTCATACACATACAGAAATAAATAAAATTTAGAAAAAAACACACATTAAAAAAAAAGAATGAATATCTCTCCTTTTTATACATCTCTACCAACAGGAAAACCTTGTTTTTGTAAAAAAAAAAAAAAAAAAAAGTGCTGATAAATAATCTACTTAAGTACAATGACCTTGAGGTTAGCTCTCTTTTCCATATACATAGAAGAAGAAATTTATAATGTGCAGGCCTCTGCTTAGAATTTTTTCAAATATAATGTCTTCCTTTTTGGTCAAAATACTTTAATTAAAAAAATATTGACTCTTTGATAATTTCATACACTGCATTTCTCTTTATTCACCCCCTTCCTCAACTCCTCCCAGGTTTATCCTCCAACACCTATCCATTAAATGTCATATCCTCCTTTTTAAAAAATAGTAAACCAAAATACACTGAGTCCAAGTTGTGTTGCTCATGGGATCCAGATCCATCCACCAAAGGTGAGACTTTTAAAGAAAAGCATTTTTTTTTTCATTTTTGAGAATGTCATTCATGAGTACTGAATTTACATTGTTTCCACCCCTTCTTCCCCCACTAGCTCTTTCCCTGTCCCCCTCCACTCCCTCTCAATTTCATTAACTTTTTATTCCTACTGCTGTGCACACACACACACACACACACACACATGTGTGCGCGTGCACACACACATTATGTATTGAATTCATTTAATGGTACATGTGCTTAGGCCTGAACACTTGGGATTAGATAATAGAGAGAAAATGTCCCTGAAGAAAATGGGTCAGTAATCATCAGTTATCTGTAGTTCCCCATCTATTGGTAGCAGCTTGTGAAATTTACTGTATCCACCTTAGAGTGTCTATTGGTATAGTCATTATGGATGTCTTGCTCAGGTAAACATAGTGTTAAGATTTCATGGATGAAACTTACCTGTCATCTCTGAAAGATACTATCTAGCATATTTATATTCAAAGGCTTTTTAACAAAAATCCCTGTGCCAAGTAAGGGAAACCTTGCTTGTAGTTGATATTCTGGTGCCAGACCCATAAAGACCTCCCATCTTTACCTTGAGTTTAAGAAATACACTTGGGGGCTGGAGACATGGCTGAGCATCAGAGGTTAAGAGCACCATCTGCTCTTGCAGAGGACCTGGGTTTGATTCCCAGCACCCACATGGCAGCTAACAACCATCTTTAACTCCAGTTCCAGGGGAATCTGACACCCTCTTCTGACCTCCACAGCATTGCATGACACAGGTGTGCCTACTTACAGGCAGACAGTATACTCATACACATTAAATAATAAATAAAATTTAAAAAAAGAAATACATTCGATGCAGGAAAGACAACAAAAGAACTGAGAAAAAAAAAAAAAGAACTCTGGAAAGACTCAGAAAAAGATTCAGGGCATGTATGGCAGAGTGCAGGGACTTGAGTGGGGTGGAGGGCATGGAAAGGGAGGCGACTCTAGATTCAACTGAGAAATGATGTATTGTGGGTATGCCGACGAGGTGTATGGTGGGGTCCACTTAATTCCAGGATGACCCATGTGGAAAACACGCACAGGAAAACACACCACTCGGACGCATGTCAAGGTCCAAATGCAGAGAGAGAGCAAGGTTATTGCAAGATGTCTGCTTAAATATCCAGCGTGACTCAATTCTCAAAGCCAAATCCTAAACCCTTTTGTCACTATATCCCACACTATGGGTGTGGCCAGGGAGATCCCATTGGTTTAGAATGCTGCCCATCTTAACTAAATTTTCCCACATCTCACCCTTTTTATTTTTTTAATTTTTCTGAGAGGCAGGAGAGCCCATGGGTGAGGCTAACAACCCAAAGGAACCTGAGTTTTGAATAGCCAGCTGCTCAAGCCTGTTTTGAGTGTCAGGCAGTGCAGGGCAGGTCAGACCTGAAATTTTATTTTCACACTAAGGCCAATTAATATCTAAAAATCCCAACCATGAAGTAAGCTAAATGTCAATCATAAGCAATGAATGGAAGTAACATTCATGTAAAACCAATTAGCAAGTATCTATGTCCAAATTTTGAACAACCCAAGCTTCCCATAGTCCAGTTGGAGAAGCTTGTATGCACAAGCATGTTGATGACATAAGAGTCCAGTCTATATTGCTGTAGTCTCACGATTCACCCCAATCTCTCTGCAGCCCTTACATTCTACCACCCTCCTCTTCCGTGAGTTGTTCCCTAGGCTTTGGGAAAGGGGCACAAGTGGGTGAGAAGCAAAACAGTCTATTTTCTCTGGAGATGTCATTTTGGACTCTAGTCTGTTCAGGTTGTTCCCCTTCATGAGTTGACAGCTTATCCAGGGTACCTTTTTAATCCTACTAACAAAGCACAATCAGGTAGATGTACAGGCATTTAAACAGTACTAATTATTATGGCAAGCTAAGCTGTGAGCATAGACACAGATGTTTGGATGGTATGCTAATCCACAAACTGTGGTTTCTCTATGTTCTAGTTTGTCTTCCATTGCTGTGACAAAACTCTCTGACCGACACCAACTTGGGGAGGAAAGGGTTTATTCAGCTTACATCTCCTGGGTCACAGTTCTCAGGGAGCCCAAGGCAAGAACTCAGGGCAGGAACCTGGAGGCAGGAGCTGAAGCACAGGCCATGGAGGAGTACTGTTCACTGACTTGTTCCTCTGGCCCATGCCCAGCCCGACCTCTTATACAGTACACAACAACCTGCCCAGGGTTGCACCACCCATAGTGGGCTGGGCCCTCCTACATTGCTCAACAATCAAGACAATACTCCACAGATGTGGCCACAGGCCAGTCCAATGGGGCCAATTCCCCACTTGAGGCTCCTTCAACTCAGATGTATCAAGTTGACACTAAAGCTATCCAGCACACTCTATAAAGTGTGACAAGTTCTTATTGTGGCTTATAACATCTCCTAACCACTAGAGGACATAAGCTTGTGGTATCTGCTGTGAGATATTCCTCCAAGGAGAGAGCTAATAGCCAATTAGATTTGGGATATATATAGACACATGGCTGCCACTGTTGCACAGTATCTCCATGCAGTTGAGGTGAAGCTGATCCTGACGGAGGAGTCTTGCTTGACTCAAGGAGACCAATATTTTGCTTTATTGCTTTAGTGGCCTTTGGTAACGCTCTCTGGCATTTCAGAAGCCAACAGTACATTAGCAAGTGACATCTCAAAACATTTTTCCATGCTTACAGCAGGTCTTTGACAACAGGGACTTATCACTTTTCTCCTTGCAGATAACCCATTTTTATAGGCAAAAGCCTTTAACATTTTGGGGGCTTGGATCCCCTAGCCAACATATCCTGGGCAGAATAATCCATTGCTGATATCAGAGCTCTCCTGTATTAATATATTTTGCTTAATTGCACAGCTTATAAAGACTTTACTATTATATTTGGCTCTAGACAGAGAATTATCCTTTCACAATTCCTATGTATCAGTCAATTAAAGAAGGTAGTTATACCTGTTTTATAAGAAATTACCACTGTAACAGTTGGCTCTAATTTACAGTTAGGGAATGACTTCATTACCATCACATTTTTCTTTTTCCTATAAAAGGGAGAGGTAGGAAGGTTTCTCAGCATCTGGAAGGTAAACTTCATTAGGGCACATTATAAACAGTTATCCAAAATAGAATTCAGAGAGATGCTTAGTGTCTGTGACTCAGACAGTCTGAAGTTCCTCTTTCTTTAATGTTCAGATTGGTCAGCCTCTCTGCTGGCATTTCCTGCACAGCCAAAAGTTGTATGTTTTCAGGCATTTAGATTGATGTTTTTACCTGTAGGAACATACAAATCTCCTCCCATTGTTAGTTTCAAGACCTCAAAATTGAAAATTTATCAAAAGGTTTGGAATACAGAAGGAATATTATACCACCTCCCTCTTTTTGTTTTTTAAATTTTTATGTTTTGACCTATAGATGCCTAAGTTGTATTACACATACTCATAAACAGGAACCAAGGTGTAAGTTTTCATCAAATTCACCCAAATTGTTTTTCATTAACTATATGCTACTTAATTGGGAAGTGAACTTAGACTTAATTCCTTTAAACTGTCCTACAGGTAAAGGAAAAATGTTACAAGGTGATACTGTATAACAGAGAAAACTATAGAGACGATTTGTGTACCTTAATCCCAAAGTTATTGTTGGAAATTCAATACAAATTATAAGTAAAACAATGAACATTTTATATTCCCAATTAGTTCAAATATATTACCATTTCTACCAAAACATTCAACCAAATTTAACTAATCTACACATTTTTACTAAGTCTTAAAATATCCTATAATATGTAGACAAAGCTTGGGCAGAGTTGAATACCTGCCAAATAAATTTTACACAATATACACTTTGTTCTTCAAAGCTATATGACTAGACTATGACTTCAGAGAAATCAAGTCCATTAACTTATATGGTTTATTTTGTATTTCTGTATAAATCTCTACTGAAATACCTCTATATATAAATATATGTTATTTTTAAGTATACCATTTTAAACTTCAAACCTTAAAAAGTGGATTTTAGTAACTATCTTCCTCCAAGCTCTTGGCCTTCTTCAGGCCTGGCATGAAAATCTGCTTTAAAGATTTTTCAATATCTAGCTCTGAATAAAATTTTCTTTTACAGTTCTTATGCCCATTAGTTAACTGAAGACTGGCTAGATATGCCCCATGAGAAGTTGTTACCATCAATACCATCATGAATTTTTTGTGTGTGGGGGAGCGTCTAGGAAGCTTCCTTTGTCATGAGCAGGTGCAGCACAGTCTTGCTAAGGGAAGGAGGACACAGTGCCCACTTTGTGGACACTGTGGGGAACTGACCCCTAGGTACAAAGGTCAGTTGGTTACTCCTGTAACCCAACCGGAGAGGTAACTTCCTACTCAGGTCCTTAGCTTGGGACAATGAGACACGTTTCCCACACTTGGCCGTAACTTTCCACCTGCCCAAGTCCAGGACAGGAATTTCACACCAGCTACCCAGGTTGGTGGTCCACAAAGGGAGCCTTTTTCTAACCAACTGGTCACCCAAATGAAATGTAGGCCTCAACACCAGCTACCCACTGGTCATCTGAATGAAATGCAGGCTTGCCTTAGCCTGTATGCATGCAATAATTAAAAAAATGAAGGCCGCGAATTCCAAAATGATGTTAATCAGAATTCAATTTTTTTATTTTTTAAATTTTTAAATTTTTAAATTTTTTTATTTTTTATTCCCAAAGACCCAAAAACTTATTAACAGTTTAATACAATGAAAACCTGGTTTTATCTTTTAGATGTTGAAAGAGCGTAACCAGTAGGTGGCAGCGTAGATCCATTATTTTAAAACTTTTAAAAGATAACCCATAACCTTTGTTGAAATTGAATTATGTTTTGGCTGTTTAATATAAATTTGCATCTTGAAGCCGGGCGTGGTGGCGCACGCCTTTAATCCTAGCACTTGGGAGGCAGAGGCAGGTGGATCTTTGTGAGTTCAAGGCCAGCCTGGTCTACAGAGTGAGTTCCAGGACAGCTGGGACTACAAGGAGACCCTGTCTCGAAAAGACAAAAAAAAAAAAAAAATAAATAAATAAATAAATTTGCATCTTGAGAAGGAAGGGCCACATTCCAACTCAGAGACAATGTTTTTACTGGTATCATGGCTGTTACATTAAAATATACTTAGAACACAAGTACACACATCCATACACATGTGTACACACACATACATACATACATAATAAAGAAAGGTTTGTTAGATTGACCTGTAAGAGAAGAAGGCTATAGTGTTTGACGTTCAATGAGAAACATGAAATATTTATAATTTGTTATAGGGTTATTTTTACATAATTAGAATAAATGTCTTAGTAATGCACAAAACAGCTGAGATCCATATGCCACCTCTTAGGCCCATTCCCAACCATTTGCCTTCAATGAACTATCCCTAAAGTCTACTCCTATTCTTTCCCTATCCTGTCTCTTCTGGTTAAATACCTTATGCTGTCCCTCTGCTAAGCCTGTCTCTATGCTATTTAGAAATCTAAAGAGTGAGGATTCCCAAAAGTAAACAGGCCAAAGTTGTCTGTAGTCTTGGATAGATCCATCTTGTCTTATTATTAAGGACTTTGGAAGAATAATAATTATCCATAACCACAACAATAATCAAAACAATTATAACCATTATTAATTATTAATTATCAATTATTATTAACCATTATTAGTCACAACAATCATTAATAATTATTATTATTAATAATTGTCAATAATAATAGCCAATAACAATGAACTATTTATCATTAGACTGAATTGTATCAATTATTGTTAATAATTATATTTAATAACAATAAATGTAACCATTAATAATAATTACTAGTAATAATTAACAACAATTTATCATTAAACTGAACAATATACATACTATAAACCCAATTAAAAATTGTTAACACTAAGGGGTATAGAACAAACATTTTTTTATGAATGAACCTATTTTTGTTTATAGTCAGCTAATTAGATTTAAACCTGTAGTATTATAATGAATTAAAAGCGGGAACTTGCATTCACTCACACATACACACAGCTTGAAGATGGGTTTAAAGAAGCATAATACAGTTTTATTCAAAAAATTTTTCATTTAAATTGAACCAAAATATCAATTCATATTGTTAAAGAGACTTTCACCAATGGTCCTTAAAAAAAAAAAGAAAATTTATTGGAGCAAGTTTGTTTTGTTACAACTCCAGGGCCTGTAAACTCTCCTAGAAATCCATCTAATTGTTTTCAAAATGCTGAAATCAAAAGAATGTTACCTAAAATCAAAATTTAGTGGGCATGATTTAGATACCATGTGCTCAGTCCAGCAGCTGGTATGCATGCACAGCAGGGAGGTAGATGGCGCCAGAGCTCAAACCACGTGTGGTCCAAATTCTGTGAGAAAAATCTTTGAGATGAAACACATTTAAAAAGAGCAAGATAAAATTAAATCAACCAATTAATTTTAACTGTGCACATATATTTAATCAAAGGATATCTAAGGTACTCGGGGGTTAAGTAAAAATATTACACTTTAAGTTAAGCATGCTGAAATGGATTTGAATTGCTGCTAGCTGAATCCCAATCTTGGATCTACAAATAGCTGGCAGGTTTTAGGTAAGAAGAGTTAGATTTAGAAAACACCCACAAGAAGACAAGAGTGCAACATGCTTTTATCCAAAAACAGATTTCGTATACAAAATTTAAGAGAAAAATAGCCAAGGCTTGAAATTATCTGGAAGAGGCTACTCTTAGTAGGGTGGGTCCTGTGAAAGGCATTAATTCGCAACAGAAAGAAGTGGGCTCAGGTCTAGAAGAGCTACCAGGAGAAAATATACATATGAACAAGTTAAGGTTGGGGTTGAGTCTTCACCAAAGTCCACAGTCTATCTCCTGAGTATTGGAATCAAAGCTGCACCTTTGAAACACAATGAAAGATGAAGCACTGCCCCCCCACCACGTCTAGAGTGCCCGAGACTTTATGCTTCCCAGTGAAACAGTGTACTGTAAAGCCAGCCCTTCCCCCACTGGCCATCCACTGTTCCCAGAACAGGAGAGAGGCACAGAATAAACATTGGACTAGATTAACCAGAGTATCTACAAACAGCTACAAACTGAAAAAATGTAACAGCTTCATATTTTGCCTTTGGTCTTTTCAAGGTGAGGCTTTCTTACAGTCAGAGGCAGCAGGGAGGTCACTCTGTAGTCTAGGAAGGCCCAGAACTCAGAGACATCTGTTTGGATTAAAGGTGTGAGCCATCACCAAGCCTGGAATTTACAAGCTCAATTTGCATCATAGAAGAATGGCTTCTAGAAGATATCTTGGGAGAAGTTTAGCAGACAAAAGAAAACTTCAGCAGAATTAAGCACTATTTTACACTATTTAACACTATTTACAGAAAAATTTTTAAGGAGGACACTTTTTAAAAACACATTTAGATTGTGGCTGGCTTCTCACAAGCTTCCATGCAAGCCAATGTTGGTAGATTAATTCCTGGGTGCACAACCCAAGCCTGCCTGTGCAAAGGTGCAAATGAATACCACTGTGGAATGCTTGTCACAAAAAGCTTGCTGGCTCCACCTGCATGCCTGTCCTTCCAGCCTCTGTGACCTTCGCCACCTAAACTGTAGCCAGAAAGCAGAAGCGAGCAGGGACCCCATTCTGCAGGGCAGGTTCCAAGCACATTTCAAAACCTCTAGAAGGCAAGTGGACAGGAGAGGAAGGGCTCCTCTCACAATTTCTCTGAATACCTGCCACCTGGGAAGGCTGGGGAAGCAACAGATGCCCCCAATCCAGGGAAGCCAAAATGGCGGGCTGCATAATCATGTCCTGCGGAGTGGGTGAAAACCCACAAGAGAATGCAAGCTTCCCAAAGCCTATCAGAAAATGGGTCTCAGGCACACAGGCCAAGTCTCCATCAGCACCATCCACAGGCTCACTAGCAGAATCAATAGGAGAATTCCCTCTGTGTCCATCCTTAGTCCATGCCTTCACAGATTTGGAGATGCTAAACTTTCTCCATGCCACAACTTGAAACACAACAGCCACAGCAAACCACAGCACACAGTCAACAAACACATGCCATACCTCACAAAACAATTCCTCCTGAAACATAGTTTCCTTGAAGGTTTTATTTCCCATCTTGCAGAAATTCTAGCTTACCAAACTGGTCTCCATGACCCACGCTGGTAACGCCATTTGTGGGTATGCTGCCAAGGTTTGTGGCGGGGCCCACTTAATCCCAGGACAACCCATGTGAAAAACATGTACAGGAAAGCACACCACGCAGATGCATGTCAAGGTCCAAATGCAGAGAGGGAGAGTGAGTTTATTGCAAGATGTCTGTTTAAATATCCAATGTGACTCAATTCTCAAAGCCAAATCCTAAACCCTTTCCTCACTATATCCCAACCCATGGGTGTGGCCAGGGAGGTCCCATTGGTTTAGAATGCTACCCATCTTAACTAAGTTTTCCCACAATGTATGACTTATGGAAAAAGTTTAATAACAATAAAAAAAAAATTAGAGAAAAAAATAAATATATTTGAATGTTTCCATTCCAGAGAATTCAGTTATTTGAACACATCAAAATCAGCACATTCACAGCAGACTGTGTCAAACTCTGGGACAAACATCACTTTCTCTGAGGATCACAACTCTCGCTAAGTTATTCCTTTTGCTTCTCCACTGTGTGTACAATATGGACATCCCCTCTTGCTCCTGCTTCCATGACTTCCCTATGGTTCTGTCCTCTTGAACTGAGAGGATATTCAACTCTCTAAGCCTTAGTGCCCTCATTTACAAAGTAAGACCCACTTGAGTCTGTTTCCCTTTACTTCAAATAAAGTAAAGCTCACTGAATACCACAGACTAGTCACTGAGGTGGAAACCTGGTTGAAATAGAGTAAGGACACCCGTTTCCAAGTGATAGACCTAACCTCTGGAAAGAACATCTCAGTGATTGGGCCAGCATTTGCAGGATGTCTCTTGAAGGACCACCTAAAGGTATGGCAAGAATCTGTACTATGACCCATCAAAGAATACCCACTAAGCCAAGCAGTAGCTCTGTAATGATCTGAAAAGCACCAAACTTAGGAAGCAACAGCATTTATGAACCAGCCCCTAAAAGACTATCCAGAGGTGTGACTATAATCTGTGATTGTATCCATGAAGAACTGCCCATGACAAGATTAGTACCTGTGGTCTAACCTTGAAAAATGCTGCATGGGTCTGTGATAGGCATCTGTGATAGGCATACCAGGAGGGACAGTCAGGGCTATAGTCAACAGAAAAGGGACCACATTCAGATACTCTACTCATCCAGATCCCTTCTTCATAGTCATTCCTCATTTATTTCATATCTGATGTCAATTAGCAGACCAAACTTTCGTACTGTCTTCTATGGCCTCTTTGAGTTTTCTTTCTTCTTTTTCTTTTACTTCTGACTTTCTTTCTTCATTTTTTCTTCGAATATGCCATTCCAAAGTATATACACTAGCCTGCATTGTGGGTTCTCCATGTCTGTTTCCTGACACCTGGGATTCTTTTAGACTATTTCTTTTCCTTCTAAATTTAGCCAAAACTGCTTCATCTACTCCCATCTCTCTCATATGCTTCTTTCTGTTTACTTTTTCCTCCTCTCCATTTTTATCACCAACCCTATACTGGTCTTACACTGTTCTTTAGTTTGATAAAATATTTTAGTGCATACCATAATCTTGGTGTCACTTTACTTCCTAGAATCATCAGAGTTTAAAGGGTGATTGCTCTTTGACTAATACTGCATGTTCATAGTGAGCCTACATTTTGACATTGATCGTCTGGGGCAGACATTATTCTACTGTTCAGGGAATAGTGGAGACTAAGCCTGGTGATCCAACCTGACTAGGAAAGAAAAACAAAACAATGCCCTAACCCTACAACAACCTGTCCATCTTCACCACTGTATAAATGACCACAGAAAGAATAAGTGAGATTTGAAACAAATCGAGCCAGTGATCAAAATCCAGACAAACAGGTCACAATACAAATCCATAAGAACTATGGAAAAATCAAAATAACATGACTCCTCAAAATATTAATAGCTCTTTGGATCTGAGTTTGTACAGGATAACAAATAAGGATCAACTGCAGTCTTCTGCATTCAGCAGAAGTTTGACCAGTATCATTTGTTGAAGAGGATGTAATTTTCCAATGTGTATTTTGATCTTTTTTCAAAGTCAGGTGGCTATAAGGATATAGATATATTCAGGTCCTCAGTTCTGTGTCATTGTTGAATATATCTGGTTTGATACCAATATTATGTTGGTTTTACTGCTATAGCTCTCTATTTTAACTTAAAATCAGGCATGGTTATACCTCCAACAAGTCTTTTATTGTCCAGGATATTGTTAGTTATCATAGCTTTTCTTGTTTTTCCATATGACATTTCAGGTTGTGAAGAGTTGCGTTTGAATTTTGGTGGGGTTTGCACCAAATTTCTCAAGGACACGAATATAGTACCCAATACCTTTAATCTAACAGAGGAGAAAATAACGTATGCCATTGAACTGACAGACACAGGAAAGGACATTTGAACAAGACTGTAATAGCACAGGCATAAGACCAACACTTGACAAATGAGTCCATATGAAGTCAAAATCTTTCTGTACATCAAGGACACCATATTTCCAGTGAAGAATTAACTTACAAAATGCTAAAAATCTTTTTCAGCTATATATCTCAGAGAGGGTTAATATGTAGAATATACAGAAAAAAAAAAAAAAACCTCCACATTATAGAACCAAACAACATAGTTGAAAATTTGACAAAGACTAAGGAGATTGAATGCATGGCTCTAACTTCAGTTCTATGGGACTGAGATACTTGTCTGTAAATATAAGTATCTATCTATATAGTGGTTTCTTTGAGGCAGGGTCTCCCTTTTGTCCCAGCTGGCCTGGATCTCATTCTGTAGACTGGGCTGGCCTTGAACTCACAGAGATTCACCTGCCTCTGCCTCCCTAGTGCTGGGATTAAAGGTGTGCACCACCTCGCCTGACCACCACAGGCATTGCATGACAGGGGTGCACCTACATACATGCAAGCAATGCACTCATACACATAAAATAAAAGTAATAAATAAACTATTTTTAAATGTAATCGGTATTATTTCAGTTATATTTGTATGAATGTTATACATATTTTGTAAATTGAAGCTTATGATCTTATAACAGTATAACCTAGTTGTTATAGAATGTTTTATGCCACAAAAATAACCAAATCTCGTCGGTTACATAAATTATTAGAAAGATTCCATTCTGCTCTTTAACAGTACTCATTTTAAACTCTCAACACAAACAGTTTCACTCTGGTACTTTTCCTGAAATTTATTGCAAGGAACTATAATGTGTTTCATTTTTAAGAAGATTCATAGAAAAAATTATGACAAGTATGGATTTTTTTTCTGATACTGTCATGCACATGTCATTGGCCTGAGTAAGAATTTCCAAATTCTACTGCAGAAATTGATTGGTTTAATAATGCTAAGCCAGCATCAAACATAATAGGAATTAGTTGAACAAGAAAATGTTTTGTAGGTCTTCCTGCTGAGTAAAAGTGAGTGGAAATGTCAAGTAATTGAAATTTTAATGTACTTCATAAGAGTGACCCAAGTCAGATTGTCTGTGATGACATACATAATAATAGTGCTTGCACCTGGAATAGAGAATTAAACTGTGTTTTTAGAGGGTCTGATTGTCATGGACTCATAAAGATCAGGATTGGTTGATGGTCTGTACCAAGTCCATTAATGCTACATCTTCACACTGTGACTCATAGTTTTGGATAGCACTACATAAAAGATAGCATCATTCAGTGATTGAACCCACCATTGAGTAGTAGAGCATACTATATTGGGGCAGTAGTGGCATTTTTATCTTGAAAATAATAACAGCTACCTAATTGGACTTAAAGGCCACTCAAGGGGAGGAAATTCATGTGTGGTACTCTCAACATAGCCAAATACACATGGTTGGAGAGGTAATAGAACTTAGAGAAAACCCCAAGGCTGTCTCATCCCTAGACAAATGCAGTTTATTACTATGTGCAAAATATGGATCCTTGTGGGGCGAGGTGGTGCACACCTTTAATCCCAACACTAGGGAGGCAGAGGCACGTGAATCTCTGTGAGTTCAAGGCCAGCCCAGTCTACAGAATGAGATCCAGGCCAGCTGGGACAAAAGGGAGACCCTGCCTCAAAGATACCACTATATAGATAGATACTTATACTTACAGACAAGTATCTCAGTCACCACTCATCAAAGAGGTTTTTACAGTGTTCCACAACTGGACACACACAGAGATTGTCTGTGAATTGCCCAATCCTAAGTGTCAATGTGTGTAAGTCAAATATCTCTTAAATGGACAGAAATCACAGAATCATCTCAATAGGTAAAGAAAAATATTTTGACAAAATCCATCATCCCATCACAATAAAAGGCCCAAAGTACTGTGAATAGAAAGAACATACTTTTCTATACCAGAGGCTATATAAAGCAGTCCTGTAGCCAGCATCACACGAAATGAAGAAAAACAAAAAGTTTCTAATTAAGTCAGAGTTAATTTTCTACACTCTTATTGAATATTCTTGAAATTGAAGGTAAAGAAATAAGATGATAGAAGGAAATATGTCTTTATTCTAGATGGTGAGGTTCTAGACATAAGACACCCTACTGGTTCCACTGAAAAACTTTTTGGATAAACTCTTTTCTCTGGCAGGATAAAATATTAATATACAAAATAAATAGCTTTCTTATATACCAATAACAAACATATTCAGAAAGAAACCAGGGAAATAATTTCATTTTTGGCTGCCTCAAATATATAACTTGAAATAAATCTAACAAAGATCTCAATAATTAAAATCATTTAAATACTGAAGTAAGAGATGGAAAATTATCCCACTCTCATAAGACTGAAATATCAGTGCTGTGAAAATGGCTAAACTACCAAAACTAACTTAAAGATTCAGTTCAATAACCATTAAAATTTCAATGTCATCATTCTTCAAAGAAATAGAAACAAACATCTTAAAACCCAATTGATAGCATGAAAAATCCAAGAAAATTTAAAAGAAACCCTGAGAAAAACAATAACATTGAAGGTATCAGTATAACTGATTTCAAGATATAATACAGAGCCTGAGTGACAAACTCATTATGATGTCAAAACTGAAGCAGAGACACTGATGAGCAGAAGAAAATGGAATATACAGGGGTAAACACATAAAACTAAGCCATTTTATTTTTCACAAAGATGACAAAGATACACATTAGAAGAAAAACAGCAGCTTCCCTGTACTCAGTGTGGTGCCAGTAAGGCAAGGCAGAACTGCTTTGAGCCTTGGGGGCCAGCCACCCACCCCTAGAACCTCCCATCTTGGGTTCCAGAGAGCACAGGCCTGGATTCAGTGTGATGCCCATAAGGCAAGGCAAAACTGCTTTGAGCCTTGGGGGCCTGGAGTAGGTCAACAGCGGGCCAAAAGAGCACCCCCCCAAGCTGGTGGAGTCATGGTGCAGACTATCTAGCAGGCATAGTTTTAGTGAATCTAGGCTTCACAGCCAACATTGAGGCACCAGAATCCAAAAACACAAACAAACAAACAAAAACCAAATCCACATGCCAAGGACACAACAACAACAACAACAACAACAACAACAAAAACATTGGAAAAAACAACATGGGAAAAGCTCATCATAAATCCACACCAAACTCTACCAGACCAACAGAAGATTCATACAACAAGATCTTCCTAGAAGGAAACCAAGATACAGATTGTAGAAGAACAATTGTAGACATATTCAAAGAAATCAAAGAATATAAAGAACAAATCAGAGAACTAAGGGGAGAAAATGAAAAACTCAGGAAGGACTTAGAAAGAAAGAATGATAAACACTGGAAAGAGAGGGAGAAAATGACAAACTCCAAAAAGAACTAGATGAAGAGAAATGCAAACTCTGAAAAGAACCAGAGGAAGAGAAACACAAAATCCAAAAAGGACTAGAGGAAGAAAAACACAGACTCTGAAAAGAACTAGAGGAAGAGACAATGTTTGAAAAGAACTAGAGGGAGAGAAAGTCAAACACTGGAAGGAAGTGGAAACACTGAAAAGATCCTAGGCTGAAATGAAAAATGAAGGATACCAGCAAAGCAAGGAGCTACAAGTAGAGAATGACAAGCTCCAAAAGGAAATGAAAATACTGAAGAAATCACAGGAAGAAATGAAAAATGAAATGGAACATTCATCCAATCAACAGGAAAGGATGAGAGAAAGCCTCAGAAGCAGAATGGATGCAGCAAAAAATAGAATATCAAACCTGCAGGACAGCATGGAACATCTAAAATGCTCAAGTGAAAACTATGAGAAATTTAAAAAAAAGACAAAAAACACAAGAGCGGAATAACCAGGAAATGTGGGGTACTCTGAAAAGGCCAAATCTCCACATCATAGGGATAGAGAAAGGAGAATAATCCCAAGACAATGGTATTGACTAGATCTTCAACAAGATGAAAGAAGAAAAATTTCCCAATCTAAAAAAAGACAAACCTGTACAAATACAAGAACCACATAGAACACCAAATAGATAAGACCAGAAAAGAAACCCTCCACACTATATCATAATTAAAACACTAGATGCTCAGAACAAAGACAAAATACTGAAAGTCACAAGAGAAAACAACAAATTTCATACAATGGGAAACCCATCAGAATTACAGCTGACTTCTCAGTGCAAACTATGAAAGCCAGAAGAATGTGGACCAAAGCAGTGCTAAATGGCTTTAGCTGGTGCCTAGATTACTATGCTCAGCAAAAATGTCAATTATAGTTGAAGGAGAAATAAAAATCTTTCATGACACAAACAAGATGAAAAAATACATGTCAAAAAAACTAACACTTCAGAAAATACTCGAAGCAATCCAAAGAACAGAGGAAAGGAGTAACTATCCCCAACCAACTAAAGAGGGAAACTAATAAAAGCATAACAGCATAAATACAAACATAAACCAAGAATGCAAACCAAGAATAAGTTGAAAAGAAGTAACACACATCTCTCAATGGCGACCTTAAATATCAATGGGCTAAACTCCCCAATCAAAAGACATAGACTGGGAGAATGGATTAGGAAATAGAATCTATCTATATGCTGCCTACAAGAAACCCATCTCACCTTCAAGGATGGACACCAACTCAAAGTGAAAGGATGGAAAAAAATATTCCAAGCAAATGGTACCAAAAAGCAAGCAAGAGTTGCTATTTTAATATCAGACAAAATATACTTCAGAGTAAAGTCAATCAGAAGAGACAAGCCCACTACATCCTTATCAGAGGAACAATTAACCAAGAAGACATCACAATCCTAAATATTTATGCACCAAACTCAGGTGACCAGACTATATAAACACAATTCTGTGGGTCGTCAAGAGACAGATAATCCCAACACACTAATAGTGGGGGACTTTAGTACCCCACTGAGGCCCTTAGAGAGATCAACTGGAAAAAAATAAACAGAGAGACATTGGAACTGAACAATATAATACAAAAAAAAATGGACCTCACAGACATCTACGGAATATTTCACCTAAACACCACAGAATATACTTTCTACTCAGCACCCCACTGAACATTCTCCAAAATCGACAACATACTGGGATGCAAAAGAAACCTCAATATAAAAGTATTGAAATAATCTCATGCATTCTATCTGACCACAGTGCAATAAAGCTCAATATTAACACCATAATAAGCCTGACTAGCTACAAGAACACATGGAGACTAAACAACACAATCCTGAATAATGAATGGGTCAGAGAAGAAATAAAGAATGAAATAAATGTATTCATGGAACTAAACAAAAAACACAATACAACACAACAAAACCTGTGGGATACTTTAAAAGCAGTCCTAAGAGGGAAATTTATAGCCCTAAGTGCCCACATTCAAAAAACAGAAAGGGTCTTACTGTGGCTTATGAGATCTCCTAACCTGTAGAGGATGTAAGCTTGTGGCATCAGCCATGGGTTATTCCTCCAAGGAGAGAGCCAATAGCCAATTAGATTTGGGATATACAGGCACATGGCTGCCTCTGCTGCACAGTATTTCCAGGCAGGTGAGGTGTAGCTGGTGCTGACGATGGAGTCTTGCTTGACTCAGGGAGACCCGTATTTGCTTTATTGGTTTAGTGGCCTTTGGTAACACTCTCTGGCATTCCAGAGGCCATCTGTACACTTGCATGTGTGGTCTCAATACATCTTTCCCATGTTAATGTCAGGTCTTCAGCAGCAGGGCCTTATCGCCCCTCTTCTTGCAGGTATCCCAGTTTAGAGGCAAGGAGCCTTTACCTTTTGTGGGGCCTTAGATCCCCTGACCAACATCTCCCTGGTAGAATAATCCATTACTGATGTCAGAGCTCCTGTATTGATATATTTTGCTTAAGTGCATAGGATCGAAAGGTTATTCCTGGACAAACTGTCAGCCCATGAAAGGAATCAGCCAGAATTGACCAGAGTCCAAGACAACAGCTCCAGAGAGAGTGGACTGAACTGCTTCTCATCCACCTGTGCCCCTTTTCTAAGCCCAGGGAATAATCTGCAGAAGAGGGGGCGTGGTAGAATGTAAGGGCTGCGATTGGGGTGAATGGTGAAACTACAGCAATGTAGTCTGGACCCTCATTTGATCAACCTGATTGAACATACAACCCCTCACCCCCTGCTGGAAGGTGGGGCTGTGGGGGTTTCGGCACAACAGCCTGCAAATTGGTTTCACATGAAGGATGCTTGTACTCATGGATTATCACTTATAGCTAAAAAATGAAAAAAAAAAACTGAGAGAAATATGCAGGACAGTTATGGCAGAATGCATGATCTCGGTTGGGGTGGGGGTGGGGGGGAAGGGAAAGGGAAATATGCCTGAACTGAATTGGAAAATGATGTGTGAAATGCACAAAGCATCAATAAAAAAATGTTTATAAAAAAAAAAAAAAAACAGAAAGGGGACTTGAGTGCACAGGGCTTTGATTGGGGATTTCCCAGGACCACCTGAAACACAGGTAGTAGTCGGGCACTTCAGACAGGCAGATTGTTAGATAATTCTATCACTTTGTTATTGGATAATTATATTATTGACTTGTTAGATTATTGAATCGCTGTCTTGTGAGGCTGTGGTGGCAGAGTTACCCTGCTAGCTGGTATAAAAGGTGGGCCTGTTGTCACTGTGAGACTTGAGTGCACAGAGCTTAGATCAAACCCCCTCACACACCGACTGGAATAGCTGAAGGAGTGTCCAAGTGCAAACACAATAGTGATTCTAGGGTAAAAGGCAAGGCAATAAATGAAACAATGAACCTCAGACACCTCAAGTCCCTCATCACCAAGCACTAGAAACGACCTAGAGAAACTGGCAGGAAGCAGAGTGAGCACGGGGCTCAGCAGGGTACCGACTGGGTTGTTCCCTATCCAACTTTTTGGAGAACCTTCAGAACAGAAAGGGAAGAGTGAGTTAGACTTCCAATATATAGACAGAATTGAAAGCCTGAAACATAGACAAGTCAACACTCCATAAACAAGGCAAAAAAAAACGAAGGCATCTGAAGAAGGCAAGGAAAGCAAGACTTCAACACAGTGAAGAGGCATTTGGGATTAGCATTGGAATACAGACAAAGTGAAATACACATGCCAGGGACACAACAAAGAGACAACCTGTGAAAGGTGTAGGATAGGGGCTGGAGAGATGGCTTAGCCATTGGGAGTGCTGACTGCTCTTGCAGAGGACCCAGGTTTGATTCACTTTACCCACACTGTGGCTAAGAACATCTTTAACTCCAGTTCCAGGGGAATCCAACACCCTATTCTGACCTCCCTGGCATTGCACGACATGAGTACACAAACCTACATGCAGACAGTACATTCATACACATACAAAAAAGAAAGATACAGCATAATTCCACACCAAGCTCTACCAACCCTGTGGGAGGTTCCTAAAATGAGATTCCCCCTGAAGGCATCTGAAGAAGGCAAGCAATGCAAGCCTTCAACACAGTGAAGAGGCATTTGGGATACGCATTGGAATACAGGCAAAGAGAAACCCATATGCCAAGGACACGATGAAGGGACAGCAGAGGAAAGGTGCAGGATAATCCCACACCAAGCTCAACCAACCCTGTGCGAGATTCCTACAGTGGGATCCCCCTGGAGATGGCCCAGACACAGATCTTAGAGGAACAATTTCAGACATATTCAAAGAAATCAAAGAATATAAAGAACAAGTCAGAGAACTAAAAACTCAAGAAGGACCTAAAGAGAGAGATTGACAAATGCCAGAAAGAACTAGAGGGAGAAAATCACAAACTCTGGAAGGAAGTGGAAACACTGAAAAGATCCCATGTTGAAATAAAAAAGGACACCAACCAGCAAAGCAAAGAGCTACAGGAAGAGATTGAGAAGCTCCAAAAGGAAGTGGAAATATTAAAGAAATCTCAAGATGAAGCCGGGCAGTGTGAGTTCCAGGACAGCTGGGGCTACAAGGAGACCCTGTCTCGAAAAGACCAAAAAAAAAATTTTTTTTTCCTACAATTGGATAGGTACTTAGGCCCAGATATTACTGGTAACATATAGGTATGTAAACTTATAAAACAAATCTTTTGATGAATGTCCTTGAGAGGAGAAGCATTAATGATTAATGTTAAAATATTTGTCTCTTCCCTTAAAGTCTATACCAAGAGCAGTTTTCCAACTGTTGGCATTTATGTCATATGTCATATGCTCCTACATATAATAGCACAAATTTTTAGGAATTGTTCCTCTGATCATGGCACTAAAGAAAGAAAAGAAAGCACTAAAGGGTTTCTAAATGGGCCTTTTTTTTCAAATATTTTAAACATTGATATATATGAACCCATATTTTATATGAGGAAATAGTACAGAAATGAGCCATGTAATCATTTACCTATTGGAAATTTTTTCGAGATCTGATCTTGCTTTTGTGATTGTAGTAGAAGGTGGTTTCTTTTTAGATCTAGGATTATCCAACTATATAGTATTTCCATTTTCTCTTAGCCCTTCTCTCTCAGAAAATGAAGATGAATTTGTTGGTCTGTCTTATTAGCCTTTTAAATTATTAAGGTATTTGTTTCCTGCTGTGACTTTTCCTCTTCCACTCAGAACCTAAAAGTCCAGGACAGATGAGCACTGAAGTAGACTGTTCATTCCTACAGTACTGCTTCCAGGTGCTCAGTTCAAGTGTAGTGGTAGGTCAGTTATTGAAATTTGATAGAAAAAGTCCAAGGCTTAGTTTAATTTTTCACCCACTTTGGTTTAAAACTCTTGCAACAGGGAGTATACAGATAATCAGATTTAATTCCTCACTCTTCTGTTTGATTTTTGTAATAGTAAGTTTGTAGGATATTGTAGTGTCTTTCTTTTCAAATTGAAACGAAAAAGGATTTTATAGTTTAAAAGAGTGTGTCCTGTATAACTCACTCCCAATACATAAAGTGTGATCTGTTCCAGGAANAAAAAAAAAAAAAAAAAAAAAAAAAAAAGAAAAGAAATCACAAGATGAAAGGAAAAAGGAAATTGAACACTCATCTAATCAAGGGGAAAGGAACAGAAAAAGCCTCAAAAGTAGAATGGAGGAAGCAGAACAAAGAATATCAGACCTCGAAGATAACACAGAACAACTAAAAACCTCAAGTAAAGATTATGAAACATTTAAAAATACACAAAAGTGGAACAACCAGGAATTGTGAGACACTATGAAAAGATCAAATCTCCACATCATAGGGATAGAGGAAGGAGAAGAATCCCAAGAGAATGATATTGATCAGATCTTCAACAGAATAATAGATGAAAATTTCCCCAAACTAGAAAAAGACAAACCAATACAAATATAAGAAGCACATCGAACTCCAAACAGACAAGATCAGAAAAGAAACTCCCCATGGGATATCATAGTTAAAATGCTAGACGCCCAAAACAATGAAAAAATTCTGAAATCCACAAGAGAAAAACAAAAAGTTACATATAAGGGGAAACCTATCAGAATTACAACTGACTTCTCAGTTCAAACTATGAAAACCAGAAGAACATGGACCAAAGTATTCCCAGTGTTAAAGGACTATACATGCCAACCCAGGTTACTATACCCAGAAAAAATGTCCATTATATTACATGATGAATAAAATCAAATCACCATCTTTCGGCTGAGTTCATGATGGATTTGCTAAAAAATAAAAAAAGAAGAAAGAAAAAAGAAGAAAGAAAAAGAAAGAAAAAAAAGAAAAAAAATGTCCATTATAGTTGAAGGAGAAAGAAAAATCTTCCATGACATAAACAAGATGAAAGAATACATGTCCGGAAAACCAACCCTTCAGAAAATACTTGAATTCTCAACAAAATACTTGCAAATCACATACAGACCCACATCAAAAAGATCATCCATCATGACCAAGTTGGATTCATACCAGAGATGGTTCAACATATGAAAATCAATAAATATCATAAAACGCATAAATGGACTGAAAGACAAAAACCACATGACCAGCTCAATTGATGCAGAAAAAGCCTTTGACAAAATAAAGCATACCTTCATGTTTAAAGTACTAGAAGGAATCGGATTGGTTGGATCATTCTTCAATGTAATCAAAGCCACATATGGGAAACACACAGTCAACATCATCCTAAATGGAGAAAAAGACAGAAGCATTCCCTTTAAAGGTAGGAACTCAGCAAGGCTGCCCTTGTCACCACTCTTCTTCAATATAGTGCTTGAAACACTTGCTAGGGAAATAAGGCAAGAAAAGGAAACAAATAAATGATCTAACACTACAGCTAAAAAAATTTTGAGAGGCAACAGCAAAAGGACCCTAAACCCAACAGACAGGAAGAAATAACAAAAATCAGAGTGGAAATCAACAAAATAGAAACAAAAAAAGCAATACAAAAAAAAAAAATCAATGAATCCAAAAGCTGGTTCTTTGAAAGGGTAAGCAAGATAGACAGACCTCTAGCTCAGTTAACCAAAAGAAAGAAAGAGCAACTCCAAATTAATAGTGTTCATGACGAAAAGGGATACATTACAACAGATAAAGAAAAGATCCAGACAATCATATGAGAATACTTCAAAGATGTATACTCTATTAAGTTTGAAAACCAAAGAGAAATGGATGAATATCTGAAATCCTGAGAACCAACAAAGCTTAACCAAGAAAAAGTTGACAGTTTAAACAGACCCATAATATTTGAGGAAATTGAAGAAGTAATAAAAAACCTCCCAACTAAAAAAAAAAAAAAAAAGCCCAGGCCCAGATGGTTTCACAGCAGAATTCTATAAAACATTTAAAGAGGTCTTATAACCTTTACTACTCAAACTGTACAGAAGGATACAAACAGAGGGAAATCTACCAAATTCTTCTATGAAGCCAACACCACTCTGATTCCCAAACGAGGCAAAGACACAACCATAAAAGAAAACTATAGACCCATCTCATTAATGAACACAGATGTAAAAATTCTAAACAAAATACTGGCAAGCACATACAGACCACATCTAAAAGATCATCCCTCATGATCAAGTTGGATTCAGACCAGAGATGTAGTGATGGTTCAACACACATAAATCAATAAATATCATAAAACACATAAATGGACTGAAAGACAAAAATCACACAATCATCCCAATTGATGCAGAAAATGCCTTTGACAAGACCCAGCATCCCTTCATGTTTAAAGTTCTAGAGGGAATTGGACTGAAGGGAACATTCCTAAATCTAATCAAAGCCATATACAGGCTGCCCCTATTACCACTCCTCTTCAACATTGTGCTTGAAGCACTTGCTAGGGCAATAAGACAAGGCAAGGAAATTAAAGGAGTATTAATCGGAAAAGAGGAAATTAAACTAAAACTTTTTACAGATGATATGATAGTTTACCTGAGGGATGCTAAAAACTCCACCAGAAAAGTACTAGAAACAATTAAGAGTTTCAGTAAAGTGTCCAGATACAAAATTAACCTAAAAAAATCAGTAGCCTTTCTTTACAGGAACAATAAACAAGTAGAGAAGGAATATAAGAAGACCTTCCCACTCACAATAGCCTCAAAAAAAAAAAAATTAAATACCTGGGAACAAACCTAACCAAAGACACCAAAGATCTCTACAACAAAAATTTTAAACTCCTGAAGGAGACTGAAAATATCATCAAAAGATGGAAAGACCTCCCATGCTCATGGATTGGAAAAATTAATATAGTAAAAATGTCAGCTGGGCATGGTGGTGCACACCTTTGATCCTAGCAGTTGGGAGGCAGAGGAAGGCAGATCTTTGTGAGTTCAAGGCCAGCCTGGTCTACAGAGTGAGTTCCAGGACAGCTGGGGCTACAAAAAGCCCCCCCCCCCAAAATGTTCATTCTACCCAAATTGATATACAGATTCAATGCAATCCCAATCAAAATCTCCATGAGTTTCTTCACAGACTGCATCACCATTTGTTGAAGAACAAAATTAACCCCCTACCTCTCACCCTGTACAAAAATCAACTCCAAGTGGATCAAAGATCTTAACGTGAAACCTGAAACACTGAAAGTAATAGAAATAAAAGTTGACAACAACCTAAAAGACATAGGTGTAGGAAAAGACTTTCTAAATCAGACAGCAGCTGCACAAGAAATGAGGTCAACAATTGACAAATGGGACCTCATCAAACTCAAAAGCTTCTGTGCAGCAAAAGAAACAATCAAGGAAGTGAAGAAAAACCCCACAGAGTGGGAGGAAATCTTCACCAGTGATACATCAAACAGAGCATTAACATCAAGAATATATAAATTACTCAAAAAACAAAGAAGAAAAAAGATGACTCACTCAAAAGATGGAGTAAAGTGATAAACATAGAATTCACCAAGGAGGTTGTAAAATGGCTGAGAAATATCTTAAAAAGTGTTCAACATCATTAATAATTAAGGAAATGCAAATTAAAATCACTCTAAGATATCATCTCACTCAGATAAGACTGGCCAAGATCAAGAAAACAAAAGCACCAAATGCTGGAGAGGTTGTTGAGAAAGGGGAACACTCATCCACTGCTGTTGGGAGTGTAAACTCATACAATCACTGTGGAAAGCGGTGTGGAGAACCTTTAAAACACTCAAAATGACTCTACCACCTGACCCAGCAATACCACTCCTGGGTGTGTACACAAAAGACTCATCCTACCATAAAGATACATGCACACCTATGTTTATTCCAGCTCTTTTCACAATAGGGAAGAGTTGGAACCAACCCAAATGCCCCTCAGCTGAGGACTGGATAACAAAAACGTGGTACATCCACACAATGGAGTTCTATGCAGTGGTAAAGAAAGATGACATCATGAGATTTGCCGGTAAATGGATGGAACTAGAAGCCATTATGCTAAGTGAAGTAACACCCCCCCCCCGCCCAAAAACAAAAAAAACAAAAAAACAATTGAGAATGGTTTCCTTCATTTGTGGATGCTAGTACCAAATCCTCCAAATGAAAGAAAAGCTGAGCAATGTTACTTCTGTATTTCTATCTGAACGCAACTGTGATGTTATAATGTGAATATCATAATGAGCCCTAGAATTAACTTACCACCTACTTTCAGGCATGGTAATTAATGTACATGGGCAGAAGGTTTATATTCATATTTAGAGTAATATAAACTTAAAGAAAAAATCTGAACCCCTGAACAAAATTTTAAAAAAAGAAGGGCTGTGTGGAAGAAATTGACCAATGAATACCAAGTTGGTTACATACAGCATGAGATCAGCTTTGGTGTATGATTTTACAGTAGGATCAATATAGATGTGATATTGCATGCATTTCAAAAGCCTCAAAGCAAGAACTGTGTAATTTTGTTCAGAACTGTGGAATTATTAACCACCAAGAAATTATACATGTTTAACGACCTAGACATTTTCAGCAGTTTTAAGTTTTAAGCAATGTATATATGCATGAAACATCTTGGGAGCTGGAGAGATGGCTTAGCAGTTAAGAGTGCTCTTACAGAGGACCCGGGTTCGATCCCCTACACCCACATGGCGGCTGAGAACCGTCTGAAACTCCAATTCCAGGAGAACTCCAGTTCCAGGGGAATCCAACGCCCTCTTCTGACCTCCGTGGCATTGCACGACACGGGTGCACAAACCTACATACAGACAGTACATTCATACACATACAGAAATAAGTAAATATAAAAAATTAAATTAAAAAAGAGCTCCAAAATATTTTAAGAAGTAGAAAATTAAGTAAAATTGTTTCCTGAAAATTAAAATATTATGTAAAAAAAAAGTATAAAAATGTTCAACCTCAAATAATTAGTTGCAAGCTAAAACTACTCTGAGATTACAACTCACCCCAGTCAGGAAGGACATCATCAGAAAAGGACAAAACTGTGTTGGGAATGTAACCAAGTTTAAGAACTATAGACATCAGTATGGGGGTTCCTCAAAAATTAGACCTAGTTCCACCATTTAACCCAGCTATAGCATTCCTGAGTACTTATCCAAAGGATTATGGGTTAACATTTAACAAAGATACTTGTACATCAGCAATTTTTTCAGAACTGTTCACAAAAGCTAAGTTATGGATCCAGCCTAGATATATGTCACCAGAGAAATAGATAAGGAAAATGCAGTATATAGCATACACTGGAAAATTTTTCTGGCATGTGTGCTCTGCAGGAAATGGACACACATGAAGATAATCATGCAAGCAAAACAAGCCAATCTCAGAAAGACAAATACGTGGGGTTTTTTTCCTTATATGTTTTTCCTGGATTTTATATACATACATTAGATCAAATATGTATAAATGACATGAAAGTAGAAGTGAAGTTATTTAGTGGAAGGAAAGGGAAGAATGAAAGGTGGGTGGAGTGGGAAGGGAAGGACAGGTGTGTACAGACATGTATGGTGAATATAGAAGTCATTTATGACCAGGCGTGGTGGCGCACGCCTTTAATCCTAGCACTAAGGCAGAGGCAGGTGAATCTCTGTATGTTCAAGGCCAGCCTGGTCTACAGAGTGAGTTCCCAGCTAGCTGGGGACTACAGGGAGACCCTATCTCAAAACTACCAAAAAAACAAAAATCAAAAACAAAACAAAACCCAGAAGTCATTCCCATGAAAGCATGCTGATGCAGCACTGTACTGTGAATAAGGATTATATGCAATTAAAATAACAAAATGAAAGACTTCAGTTGTTTCTCTGATGTTAGACAACCTTTTTATTTCAGCTTTGTTTTTTCCCCAGGTACTAGGCAGAATAAATTTATAATAAAGTTAATAAAGTATCTTTCTAAAAGCTAAACTCTGCTGGGCATATTTCCTGCTGTTTTTTTATAATCAAAAATTCATTTCTCTTAATGTGTGTTCACATTTCCTCTCTGATTGTCAGGCAGTATCAGAAAGATAACATCTCAGATATTGAGAGATCTTACTAGACATATAAATGATTAAATAGTGGAGAATGCATGCACAGAACAGACAGAAGACATTTCTGAAGATGTCTATAGCTTTTATACGTTCACATATTTGGGGAACGTACAAAAAGGTTTTAAATAAATTGCTGTTGTATTGAGACAAAACTAATTACAACAAGACAAAACTGGATAATGGTATTACATTTTGATTTTCAGAAGGAAATTTAGAAAGTAGCTCCAGGGTTTGTTTTTAATAAAATCTGCATTGAAAAATTGTATAATATTTTTAAGTTTATTAGCTAGTTGTTTAATAGTAAATTTGGCCAAGTGTAATGATGCCTACATTGTGATATTATTGTTATTAGCTGCAAAGCAAATTGGTGATTTTTATTCCATTTAAATTTAGTTATATCTAGGAAAATCCATCCTGGTTGACAAGGAAAAGCTGTTCTTAAAAGAGATGAGGAACAGTTTCAGATGGTCTTCTGAAACTAAGTACTAAAGGAAGTTAATGTAATATATTTCTTTTAAGTATAGAGTCATTCAAATTGACAAGAGGTCCATTGTAGTGCAAAATAGCCAGACAGCAGCTAGTTCTGCACTTTGGCCTTTGCTTCTAGGAAAAAGCACTCTCATTATGACAAAACACTTTGTGGTAGGAAATCCAACTAATACAGTTCTTTTTTTTTTCTCAGTCCATGGAAGTTTAATTACCTGAAGCTTTAACCTCAATAATAATATATATTTTTTTCCTTTCGCATTATTGCCCTAACTTTTACATAATTTTCCCTAATTCCAGTCTGCTTTCAATCTGTTTTCTATTTTAATGACCTAAAACAAATTCTGTTATGCAACTTGTATAATTAAACAACCATCCAGTCCCCTCATTGCCTAATGGATAATGTGCATATCATGAATAGCTATACAAAATGGAAAATCATGGATCTTTTTTTTACCATTTTTAATGCCTTCTTTTTTATTGAATATTTGTACAACTCATATGATGGTTCCCAATCAAACCCAGTTCCTCCATGCCCCAAGACCCCATCAGAATTCATGCATTACAACATCCAAGCTATGCCCTATCTAGTCAAGCTTCCAAACCGAGACATCCTTTTGTGCAAAGAGATCCACTGGAGTATAGTCACCATATCTAGGGATCCTAGGTAAGGCATATTCTTCCTCACTCAACAGTACTCAATCTCTTGTAGTTCTCAGTCCAGGTCAATCCCCCACCCATCCTCTTGCTCTACAGTGTGTGTGAATTTCTCATGGAGTCTTGGGGGCATCACATTACACTCTAGGTTTCATAGCCTCTCAAGTTCTAATCATCTCTATTATTTCTTCTTCCATTACCACCCCCCTTCTCCCTCCACAGCCCCTGCACCCTCATCAAGCCTACAGTCTCCCTCTCCTGACTTCCCCTCTCTGCTCATACCCTCTGTTTATCTCCCCCTCCTTCCCTCCCAACCCAACACGCTCACCCTCCCGACCTCACCCCTAGTAACATCTGTTCCTTTCTGACCCCCGTTTGGGGATTTTTCTTTCCTTTTAGCTCCACGTATCCTTTCCAATTTCTTGGCTCCTTGTGTTATATTAGGATATATATTCCCATGAGGGGATTGGTGCTACAATCCACAAATCAGGGGCAACATACATTGCCTGTTTTCTAGTTCTATCTACTTACCCGTGAGTTTCATAATTTCTTCTTTTCTTACTGCTGAGTAGTACTCCATTGTGTAGATGTACCACATTTTCATTATCCATTCATCAGTTGTGGGACATTTAGGTTGTTTCCATTTCTTCCCTATTGTGAAGAGAGCAGCAACAAGCATGGATGTTCAGGTTTCTTTATAGTATGTTGACTCCTTTGATTATATGCCAAGAAGTGGTATATAACTGGGTTGTATGATAGATTCATTTTTAGTTTTTGGAGAATTCCCCATACTGCCTTCCATAGTGGCTGCACTAGTCTGCACTCCCACCAACAGTATATGAGTGTTCCTCTTTCTCCACACCCCTGCCAACATCTTGTATCCTTCAATTTTGTGATCTTAGCAGGTCTGATTAGGATGAGATGTAATCTTAAAGTAGTTTTTATCTGCATTTCTTGAATTACTAGAATATTGAGCAGTTTTTAAGGTGTCTCTTAGCCATTTTTATTTCCTCATTTGAGAATTCTCTGTTCATATCTGTAGCCCATCTTTGTATTGGGTTCCTTTATTTTCTTGCTACTTTGTTTTTTGAGTTCTTTATATATTCTGGATATTAATCCTCTGTCAGATGTGTCACTAATGAAGATGTTCTTCCACTCAGTAGGTTTCCTCTCTTCATTTCCTTGACCATTTCTTTTGCTGTAAAGAAGCTTTGTGGCTTAATGAGGACCCACTTAACTGATTGGTGCCTTTAATCCCTGAGCAGCTGAAGTCTCATTAAGAAAGTCTTTTCCTATGCCTATACCTTAAAGAATACTGCCTATGTGTTATTCTAACAGTTTCATAGGTTCAGATTTTATATTGAGGTCTTTGATTCACTTGGAGTTGACTTTTGTGCAGGGAGAAAGATAAGGGTACAATTTCATTCTTCTACACGTGGAGATCCAGTTCTGCCAGCACCATTTGTTGAAGATGCTGTTTTATAACCATTGTATGTTCTCGACACCTTTGTCAATTATCAAATGGCTGAAATTGTAATGTACTCAATTCTGGGTCTTCTATTCTGTTCCTTTGATCTATGTGTCTACTTTTGTGCCAGTACCATGCTGTTTTTGTAACTACAGCTCTGAAATATGATATGGTGATGACCCCTGCATTGTTCTTATTGCTCAAAATTATTTTGGGTATCTGGGGTCTTTTGTGGTCCCATGTGAATTTTTGGACATTTCCTAGGTCTGTGAAGAATGTTGTGGGCATTTTGATTGGAATCGCATTGAGTTTATAGATTGTTTTTGGTAAAATGGCCATTTTCACAATATTGATTCTACCAATCCACTAGCATGGTAGATTTTTCCATCTCCTAGTGTATTCCTCTATCTCTTTCTTTAAAGTTTTGAAATTTTCATTGTAGAGATCTTTAATATTTTTGGTTAGATTTATTCCTATTTTGTTTTATTGAAGTTAATGTGAATGGGAGGGTTTCCTTTTATGCTTTTTCTAATTGCTTGTTGTTGGTATATAGAAATGCAACCAATTTTTGTCAGGTGATTTTTATTGGATTTTATGTTTCATACATTGCCATTTTACCTGCATCTCCCTTGGCCCCTCCCTTGCCCCTAGCCCCCCCCCCCCCCCCCCCGGAGTTCACACCTCTGTCATTCCTGCTGGAGTCCATTGTTCCAAATTACTCTCCCTGCTCACTCCTTTGTACCAGCTCCTACCCTGAGGTCTAGTCATGTAGACAATCCCTCAGGCCTGCTGGGGAATTTCGGGGTCCAACCGAAGGAATGGGGGTGACAGGCGCAGAGTCAAGACACAGATGCTGGGAGTTGCGTGAACACAGACAGAGGGCGAGCTCTTGCAGACTCATTTATTGGGGGCAGAGTTACGGGTTATGTACTGTTCGCATTCCTGCTTGTGATTGGCCCAGGGCTACAACGCTGCTTGTATGGTCTTACCTGCCTAGGGCAGGTTAGGTTGATGAGGGAATAGCTCTGTGCATGCGTAATTCTCAGCTTACTGGCTCCTACATAGTCAGACTATCCCAAGTCTCTTTCCTAAAGAAGGCCAGGTTTTCCTCACATGACCACCATCTGCTGCCAATATTTCCTCAGCCAAGTTTGGGCTCTGCTACACATTTCTACAGTTCTGGTCTGGGTTTTTGTCCAGCTAAGCTTGCATGGGTCTTGTGCCTGTTGATACAAATACTGTAGGTTCATACAAGCTCCCAGGAGCTTGTAGGATTCATTTCCATTTGGTCTTCCATCACCTCACTGGCTCTTACAATCTTCCACAATGTTCTCTGAGCCCTGGGTGGCTGAAGCTGAATACAGACAACCTGTCCATGAAACCACACTCTGTAGACTCCTAATCTTCGTGGTTTGGCGATTCAGGGGCTTTGAGATTCTCGGTCTCCTATTGCATGGAGGAGCTTCCCTAATGAGAGTTAAGAGGTAGTTAATGCCTTCTTGGATCTTGGTTCTAAGATGCTTGTGTCTTGTGTGTAGAGGCTGCTTTGTAGATGTGTTGCCTAGGCAAGCGCCATTCACAGACCACATCTGTATGTGTCCAGTTTTGGGACTCTGTACTATTCTCATCTGGAGCAAAAGAAGCTTCTTTTCTGAGTGGTGTCTGTGATAATTTGTCTGTAAATATAAAAATACTTCTTTTGGAGTTAGTTAAATATTCTCTTAGCCTAGGGATGGGTCTAACTTCCGAAATTATCTAAGATCTAAGACTGCTCCAAATGTGTGCATTTGACTATGTTAACATTACAACACATAAGTTTTCTCCCACTAAATGGGCTTTAGGTCCAATTGGTTAGCCATTGATTTCCCCCAAGATAGAAGTGCTGCTATTGCACCAATGTTGTATGCAGTACTGGTTATTAACATGTATATTTGGTCTTGAGGCTAAGGTTGGACCATCTATTGATGATTCCCCTTAGTGGCTTTTGTAGTTGTCTCCACAGATATGAGACTAGCCTTCAAGGGTGGTGGCTTCCAGGTCAGATCTGGATCCATTGCTCAATATCCAATCTCTGAAGTATGCCTAGTCTTCAGCAATAGGTTCTTACCTTCAGGTTCTGGGAGGCAATCAAGGTCTGTGGCAATACCCTGTGTAATTTTAGGAGTCTCTTGGACTACCCTTGCCAACATGTCAAAGGAAGGTTCCTCCTGTCTGGCACTGTTTGTTGATATGCAACCTTCATCTTTCCATATGGACTTATGTAGAGTAATTATGTATATATTTTGTCAATAGATTGTTAGATTAATATGATTCTCTCAGGCTTTTATACCTTAGAAAAGCATTATTTATCTCTTGCCTCTCCCTTTCCCTAGCTAGCCCTCACTCCATGTCTTCTCCATACTTTCTCCATTTAATGCATCCACAATTGTCATTTGATACTGGCAGTTTCCTATGGCCACACTTCTTTTGGGATCCTTTTCTCCCCTTTATCCCCACTTTCCTTTTATAACCCTTGCACTCACTTCCCATTTAGATTCTCTGATTTTATCCATTCCTCCCTTAGTAACACCTGCACCTACCAGCCTTCTGTCTCGGGTTACTTCTTTCCCATTACCTTCCTGGTTCCTTTTCATTTACCAGGTTCCTGTAGTTACATCATGGTATATACTTATATATATGGAATTGGTGCTAGGATTCACAAATGAGGGACAACATATGTCATTTGTTTTTCTGAGTTGGTGTTACTTCATTTAGCACAACTGCTTCTAGTTCTATCCATTTACCCACAAATTTCATGATATAGTCTTTCTTTGCTATTACATAGAAATATACTGTGTAAATATACCACATTTTCATTATCCACTCATCAGCTGAGGGACACTTAGGTTTCTTCTAGGTCTTCACTATTGTGAAAAGAGCAGTAATAAACACGGATCTGCACATGTCTCTACAATAGGATGAATCCTTTGCGTACAGACCCAGGAGTGGTATGACTAGGTCAAATGGTAGGTTTATTTTTAGTCTTTGAAGAGTTCTCCACACTGCTTTCTGTAGGGGTTGCATGAGTTTGCAATCCCGCCAACAGTGAATGAGTTTTCCAATTTCCCCACAATTTCTCCAGCATTTTTTATCATTTGTTCTTTTGATCATGGCCAGTCTTCCCAATGTAAGATGGAATCTTAAAGTGGTTTTAATTTGCATTTCCTTAATTACTAGGGATGTTGAACACTGTTTTTAATTTTATTTATTTTGTATGGGTATGAATGTACTGTCTGCATGAAGTTTTGTGCACCCATGTTGTGCAATGCTGCAGAAGTCTGAAGAGGGTGTTGGATTCTCCTGGAACTGGAGTTAAAGGTGGTTCTCAGCTGCCATGCCATGTGGGTGCTGGGGATCGAACCTGGGTCCTCTGCAAGAGCAGTCAGCACCAAGAGCAGTTGGTGCTCTTAACCTCTAGGCCATCTCTCCAGCCCAGGATGTTGAACACGTTAAAGATATTTCTTTTGTTGTTGTTGTTGTTGTTGTTGTTGTTGTTTTTCGAGACAGGGTCTCCCTGTAGCCCCAGCTGTCCTGGAACTCACTCTGTAGACCAGGCTGGCCTTGAGCTCACAAAGATCTGCCTGCCTCTACCTCCCAAGTGCTAGGATTAAAGGCATGTGTCACCACACCCAGCCATTAAAGATGTTTCTTAGCCATCTTTACTTCTTCTCTTGAGAAGTCTCTGTTCATATCTTTAGCCCATCCTTTAACTGGGTCATTTTTTTTTTCTTTGTCTTTTGTTTTCTTAGTACCTTATGTACTCTAGATGTTAAACCTTTGTCAGATGCGTCACTGGTGAAGATTTCTTCCCACTCTTTGGGTTTTCTCTTCACTTGTTTGATTCTTTCTTTTGCTGTACAGAAACTTTTTAGTTTAATGAGGTCCCATTTATTGATTGTTGACCTTATTTCCTGATACCGTCTGATTTAGAAAGCTTTTTCCTACACCTATAGCTTGTAGTTTACTGCCAAGTTTTCTTCTAACATTTTCAGATTTTCAGGTTTCATATTGAGGTCTTTGATCCATTTAGAGTTGACTTTTGTGCAAGGTGAAAGGTAGGGGTTTAGTTTTATTCTTTTTCTGGTGGTCATCCAGTTTTGACAGCACCATTTGCTGAAGATACTCCCTTTCCTACATTGACTTTTCTTGGCCCTTTTGTCAAATATCAGGTGGCTGAAATTGCATGTACTCAAGTTTGGGTCTTCTATTTTGCTCCTTTGAACTATGAGCCTATTTTTGTGCCAGTACCATGCAGTTTTTATGACTATAGATCTGTAATATAGTTTGAAATTCAGTATAGTAATCCCTGTTCATTATCTTTGTGCTCATTGTTGCTTTGGCTCTCTGGGGTCTTTTGTGCTTCTATATGAATTTAGAAATTTTTTTCTAAATCTGTGAAGAGGGGCTGGAGAGATGGCCTAGTGGTTAAGAGTGCTGACTGCTCTTGCAAAGGACCCGGGTTTGATCCCCAGCACCCTAATGGCAGCTGAGAACCGTCTGTAACTACAGTTCCAGGGGAATCTGACACCCTCTTCTGACCTCTGCAGCATTGCACGACATGGGTGCATAAACCTGCATGCAGACAGTACATTCATACACATACGAAAATAAATTTAAAAATTTTAAAAATCTGTGAAGAAAGTCATGGAGGTTTTGATTGGGATTGCATTGAATCTATATATTACTTTGGATAGGATGCTCATTTTAACTATATTAGTTCTTCCAATCCATGCGCATGGGAGGCCCTTCCATCTTCTAGCATCTTCCTTAATCTCCTTCAAAGATTTATTTTTTTTTTTTTATTATAGAGATCTTTAATGACTTTGGCCAGGTTTGTTCTGAGATTTTTCTTTTGAAGCTATTGTTAATGAGAGAGTTTGCATGTACTCTTTCTCCAATTGCTTGTTATTGGCATATAGAAAGGCTACTGATTTTTTGTAGATTAATTTTGTAACCTGCCACTTTACTGAAATGGTTAACCCTTTGTAGGAGTTTTCTGGAGGTACTTTTGACATCCTTTATATACAATATCATATCATCTTCAAAAATGGGGAGTTTGACCTCTTCTTTTCCAATTCATACTCCTTTAATTTCCTTCTCTTGTCTTATTGCTCTAGCAAGATTTTCAAGCACTATGTTGAAAAGGAGTGGAGATAGTGGGCAGCTTTGCCAGGTTCCTGACTTTAAAGGAAATCTTTAAGGAGAAGTGAGCTATGATTCTATTGGGTTTTCCTTTATATGTAACTTTGTTGTTTTTCTCTAGCAGCCTTCAGTACCCTCTCCTTGTTCTGTATATTTAATGACCTTACTATGATATACTGTGGTCATTTTCTCTTCTGGTCATGTCTAGTTGGTGTTCTATATGCTTCTTGAATCTCTGTAGGCAATTCTTTCCTTAATTTGGGGAAGTTTTATTCTATAACCATGTAGAAGGTCTGATCAATTCCATTGACCTGAGATTCTTCTCCTTCCTACATGGCTATAATTCTTAAACTTTATGCCTATAATTCTTAGATTTTCTTTTTTCTTTTTTTTTCTTTTTCTGATTTTTGTTTTCACATGTTGTCCCACATTTCCTGCATATCCCACTCTTGTTCTTTTTTTTTTTTCAATTTCACATAGCCTTTGCTTAAGGACTCCAGATCTTCAACTTTGTCATCCATTCTTGATATTTTTCTGTTTCATTCATTGTGCTTGTGAGGTTTTCTGCTGTTGTTTCCAATTGACTTACTAAGTTCTTCTAATTCATGCACATTTCTGTTTGATTTTCCTCACTATTTCTATCTTTTTTTAGTTCAGTTTTCAAGTCATTAATTGTTTTTGATATTTCATTAAGCTGCATATTTCTATATCCCTGAGCTTGCATCACAAGTTCTTTGAGTTGTTTGTGCTTTCTTTAAGTACTTTGATCATGTTTATAATTGTTCTTTTAAATTCTGAGTCCAGCTGTTCCTCAGAATAGTTTCTATTGTGGTGCCCTTCTGGAAGTGAACTGGGTTTTGTCAGGGACATATTCTCTTTGTTTTTCATATAATTTGTGATTTGCACCACCATTTGGGCATATGAATATTCTTTATTAGCTTTCTGACCAGTAGGTATTTCTGCTTGGCTTTTTGTTTAATTGAGTTTTGATATATTTGTATTGATAATACAGCTTGGTAACTTTTTGTTCCAAGTCCTGGGTAATCAGGACTGTCCACCATATCAGAGTAAAGGAAGGTGGGGATTGGAATTAACCGAGATGGTGCTTAGCATTTGCCAGGGTAGTTGGCAACACAGGGTAAGGGAGGTAATCCCAGGAAGGGATTGGTGTCTGCTGGGATCTTTGTCTGGGTGAGAACAGGATGTGGGGCTGGGGATTGAATGGGGTGGCTGGTGGTCTGGGTCTGGCTTACAGGTCCTCCCTAGGGCAGTTCTGAGAGGCAGGTGAGCACCAGAGAGATTGGGGGGAGGGAATGACCACTGGGGGGGTGCTTAGTGGTCTGTGCTAGGATGTTGGAAAGATAGATCAGAGGTCTAAGGTGGAAAATTCGGTGCCTGCCTGTGTCCCAGGCTGGCAGGATGAGGGTGGGGAGGCTGTGAGGAAAGGAAAAGTGGGTTTCCACTTACCAGCTTCATAGGTGGGCAATCGTCTGGCAAGTCAGGTGCTCTAGGAGAGATGGGGTTTTGCATAGGTGGGAAAAGGCTGGGCCAACTATGCTGGGCTGGTTGTTGACTCAGGCTAGGGAGTTGGTACAGGCAAGGGTTTCCCATGTGCTGGGATGCATGGATCTTTCTACAATGCATCCACACATACATATGAACCAAAAGTTTATTTTAAACATTATAACAAAAGAGCAGCAAGTGATCCCATTCTGTGCAAGATTGACCTCCTTCTGTTTGATTGATTGATTGATTGATTGATTTAAAACTTTGACATCAATCTAGGAATATATTTGAGAAAAAGGCTTAGTGTATAATACAAGGACTTGAATTCAATCAGCTAGAAGCCACATTAACAAATGTGGTGTGGTAGTACACTTGTAACCTCAACTCTGGAGTCTCAGAGATAAGCAGATTCTGTATGGTCGTTTGCATAGTATAATTGGTGAGTTCAAGGTGAATGAGAGACCCTGTCTCAAAAACACCCAAAGTGGACATCACCTCATCACTTAAGGAATGACAGTTATGGCTAACATCTGTCCTTCACACATATGCACACATAACACATACTTGTATGTGCACACACATGAACACATATATGAACTTCATAGCTTTATAATATATAGACACTAGAGTTTAAGGAAGGAACACACCTGAGAAAAAAGATTCAAATGGTACTTATTTTAGACACTTTTATTTATTCATAGTGTAGGAACATTTTTTGCATAATCCATTCACCAGAATCACTTAGTATATTCTTATTTTTCTTAATATGAGAAATATGATATTATGGACTACAAGAGTTATATAAAAATACTAGTCAAAAGAGAGAAAATTGTTTCAAATAGTTTAAGAATAAAAAGTAACAATCTGAGTTTATAAGCAGTTATTTCACAATCGAGAATATATTCTAGGACACTAAGATTTTATCTTACATCAGGGACAACATCCTGTTAAATTCAGATTGTGAAGTGTATAAGAAATCCTTATCTGAATATTCTTATACATTTTTGTTTTATTCTCTTAAGCCTTTATTTCTATGTGGAAAAAATATTTGTTTGTGACCAATGATATTAGTTACTTTTCTCATTACTATCAGATAAGAAATAACTTAAAGGAGGAAGGGCTTATTTTGGCTCAGAGTATGAGGGCACACAGACGGTAATGGCACTTGAGTCCTGGTATCAGCTGTGTGAGGCTGCTAGCCATACTTAATTGGCACTCAAAATCAGAGAGATGGACAGTGGTGCTCCATTAACTTTCTGCTTTTAAATTCAGTCTAGGTGCTGCCCACATACAAGGTGGATCTTCTCATCCCTGTAAACCTCTCTGTAAATGTCTTTACACCCAAACTCAGAAGGTAGTTTCCAGATTACACTAAAGTCCCACTTGACAATCAAGATGTGCCATCACACCACAGCTTCTCGGCCTATGCAGAACAGAGACCTGCAGAATATGTGATAAAGTCCAGAAATGGAAATGTTTCTCTATGTAAATATATTAGGTCAAACATATGCCCTTAAAATTTTAATGCCCACACATATGGATTATGTTTAAATTTCTAAAACAGGCTGAGAATAAATATTACTTTAACAGTGCTAACTGTAGTAGCAGTCAAAGGTCATGTCATAATAACCAATAGAAAATTTCCAGTTCAGAGCCAGGAATGTTGGCACATACCATTAATCCTAGCACTCTGGAGGCAGAGGCATGTGGATCTCTGTGAGTTCAAAGCCAGACTGGTCTACATAGAGAGTTCCAGGACAGCTGAGACTGCAGGGAGATTCAGTTCAAAGTAAAGTACAGAAGATAATACTTTCATTTTCCTCTTGAAATGATTTTTATGCCAAAACTTGAAAAAGTTTCTCTACAGAAAGCATTGATTTTACTTATTTACTTTATTATATGATATGCTAAAACTTCACTTATAGCTAAAAAATGAAAAAAAAAAAAAACCTGAAAGATGCAGGACAGTTATGGCAGAATACATGATCTGGGATGGGGTGGGGGTGGGGGAGAAGGGAAAGGGAAATATGCCTGATCTGAATTGGAAAATGATGTACGAAATGCACAAACCATCAATAAAAATTAAATTAAAAAAAAAACTTCACTCATATGTCTTACTAAATGAGGTCATATACTCACAATTTACATTTGCATATTGTTATGTATTATAATTTATATGGCATAAGATCAGTTAAAACCTTTATATTCCTAAAGACACTGGTAGCACCACATACATTATAGCCTACTAGAGCTTGCAGAGCCTTCATCTGCTGTTTCTTATTGCTTTGAAACTTAGGGCTCCAGAACTGGGCGCATAAGCTGTTACATTTATACCAGCTCACAGCTGGACACTGTTTACACTCTGTTGTGTTGTATTTTGTCCAACCAGGTGTCAGCTTCCTTTGGACATGAAAAATGCAGAGGAGCTCATCTCAGAGCCCGCTGCTTACCTAACATGGACAGCACAAAGATATTCAGCTCACAAACAGCAGCATGTATTCAGTACTAATGCTTAGCCTTGCAGAAGCACCCAGGTTAGGGAATTTATCTCATTTATGCATTGCCTTTTCAGTTCCCTTTCACCAATTTGACTGTATTTTATCCTAATCATTATGCTCGCAGGCTAACTTCCATCGCCAGTTAGTTCTTAAAGAAACTAATCCTTTTATCTCCCTTACTTTTTATAAATTTTTCAAACATTTTATTATATTGTGTCATATAAACCCCTTTTAATTCAAGTACATAATGCACTTTGAGCATAATCCCTCCATACCCTGTGGCCTTACCCTTTCTCCTCCTCATTCCTACCATTAATGAGGCTCCTTTGTTTCACTAGACAATTTCACTTCTGCTTTCATGGCATCTCTATGCATATGATTTTATCTATATGAAGTCTAAGAGCTACAAAGGCAAGAGAATGTGCACTATTTCTTGTTTTTTTAGAGACTGTGGTAATTAAGTTGATTATCTCAGGTTGCACATATATTCTGCAAATTGGATAACTGAAAATAAGCTGGTGTGTGTGTGTGTGTGTGTGTGTGTGTGTGTGTGTGTGTGACATTTTCTTTATTTTCTCTTGATGGACACATTAATTTGGCTCATGAAAATACCTATTGTTAATAGTGCTATAGGAAGCATTGATGTGCAAGTATCTCTGTGATATGTTGTCTTGGAGTCTTATAAGTAATTACCAATAAATGGTACAGCAAGATCATGTAGTAGGTTTTTATTTAGAGTGTAAGGAAAGTACACACTAATTTCTACAGTGTCTACACTGGCTAACATTCCCACTGTCAGTAGTAATGGTCCTCTTCAGTCCACATGATCGTCACCAGTTGTCATTTGTTTCCTTCTGCTAATCTGCCTGGGGTGAAATAGAATCTAATGCAGTTTTTGTTTCCATTTCTCTGATGGCTAATGAGTGCAAACTGTTTTTCCTATGCTTACTGCCCATTTGTATTTTATCTTTGGGTAGCTTTCTCTTAATTTCATTACCCAATTTATTTTATTTATGTTTTATTAATAAAATTTGCTCGTTGACAATTTCAAGTATGTGTATAACACATGGTTTCAATCTCTTTGACGCTCTTAGTTTCCTTCCAGTCCAGTCAGCTCTTCTTCTTCTTTACAAATCTCTTCTCCATATTCATGAGATTTTGTTCTTTTTAGTGTCCCATAGAGTTTAACTAGGGCTATCGGTGTGCCCTTGGGTTTGGAACTGTCATTAGAGGTTAATGGGCTCACCAGTGGGTGAGCCTCCCATTCTCTCAGGATTTATTAGTTACCAATAGTTCAGCAATAAGTGATGAGACCCCATGACGCCCTCACCAATCCAGAGTTATTTGCAAGACTGATTTACATAAACCCAGGGCCAATAGGCACAGCTGTTGTGAGTTCATGATAGTAATTGCTATGTCATACTTAGAAGATGGAATTTTGCAGCTTTTGTCCTTATTTTCTGGCTCTTACATTCTTTCTGCCCCTATTCTGCAATCTCCCTTAGCCTTAACGTTTTGATGTAAATGTCTGGTGTAAGTCTAAGCTCCCAACCATCATTTATTCTCAGCATCTTATATAGCCTTGGATCTCTGCCTTCACGTTTACTCATTGCAAATAGTGGCTTTTCTGAGTAAGTGTGTATATTAGTTACTTTTGGGTTGCTCTTATAAAAAGATTAAGATGCATTAACACTTAAGAAATTTCTACTTCAATCCTAGAGAGACAGCTCAACATTTAAGAGCACTGGCTGTTCATGTAGAAGACCTGTGTTTGGTTTCCAGCTATGACGTGGGTGGCTAACAACCCCCTGTAACTTCAGTTCCAGGGAATCCAACATGCATTTTTAACTTTTGTGGGCATTGCATGACATGGGTGTACTTGCGTACATGTGGTCAATACAGTCATCTAAATAAAATAAAAATAATCAATAAAATTTTAAAAGAATCCTTGCATGTTTGAAACACGATCACAGGTACCTTTAGTATGAAAAGAATATGAAAACTCTGATGCAGAGAAAGAGCATTTGCTCAAGAGAAATGCATGGGCTTTAATTTGCTAAAGCTGTGCACATATGTAAAAAGAAAAATAGATTATTTTAGGGGAGATGTAGGTGTAGAATTATTGCTTATGTCATTTCTTAAGCAGTTATGCTCTTAATGCTTAAAAGAAGGCTAGCATTGTTTGCACAAAAAGTTGGTGATCCCCTCCCCACAAATAGATTTTGAAGAAATCATGTAGGATGATAAAGCATTTGAATGGTACAATAGATGTAAAAAAAAATTCAGTTTAAAAGAACGTTTGTTTTTACATTAAATGTTTATTTGAAATCAAATGATTTTGTACATAAACTTCAATAATATAAAGCTGTATTCTGCTTTAAAAAAAAAAAAGAGCATTTGCATACTTGGGTTCTTGCTTCTGTACTTGTTCAATCACTTACAACATTGTTTGAAGCAGGATTGTCCCTTCCTCTGTGTCCCCAAGCAAGCCATCAGTTCCTCAGCTCGCCTTAGGCCAGTTCAACACTGAGACGCAAGCTGACGCAGGTGGTGGAGGGCAGGAATTCCAGATGAGCCCAAGAAGGGTCAAAGAAAGAAATGATGAGGAGCAAATTCCAAGAGGGGAACAGTTGGGGGTCTTACATGCCAACATTTTGTGGCCTTCTGGGGCCGGAATGGGGGTGAGGAGGTGCACTGGAAACTCACAGTGTCTCCTGTTTATGAGAGTCGCCATTGGCTCCAGTCAGTCCAGGAAACCAAGATGTGCTCTTAGATAAGGCCGAAATGTGGCAACTTTTGCCCAAATCCTCAGAGCAGGGCTGCAGGGCTGCAGGGTTGGTCCATCAATTTGGCTAGCAGGGGGTTGGCTTAGGTCCCCAGCCATTGCAGGGAATTGAGGTAAAATGCCAGGCCCCCTTAATAATCCAACCAAATGAAATATTAAGCCCCACACAGGATTGCTAATCAATCTTTAAGCATAAATAACTATAGAGATATTATCTTATGTGAAATAAAATTAGTAGTATTTACAATGAAATAATGGTTATTTTTTTGAATTTAATGAACACTTTTTTATATACTATTATTGATGTTTTGTGTATTTCCTACTTTATCTTTCAGTCCAATTTAGACACATTCCCTCCTCTTGCCCCCCCCCCCCTGCCAGTTCATGCCTTCTGCCATACATGTCTTACATCTTTCTCCCAGTCTTTCCAAAGATTTTCTCTGCAGAGGCTTTTTGTTTTGGACAGAATTTGACTGTATCAGTCAGTTCGTTGACCATTCTTTGTGGTGTTGTTGCTCCCTCCCCTTTCTATTGCTCCAACAAATGCCTAGATAGCCATCACATATGTATTAAAATTATGATCTCTGAGAATAAACTGTATGTTAATTCAAAAATATGTTTAAGCATCCACATGTTTCCCTTTAGTTTTATATTACTCTAAAATATGAATACATACCTTCCACCCATATACAGTAATTACAATGTCTGAAAATAAGTGATAGGTCAATTCTAGAGCCTGTTAAGAGATTCACATTATAACAGCGTAGTTGCTTTCAGATAAAAATAAATATAATAATAATGTTGCTAGCATCCAGTTTATATTCCAGCCAACAGTGTTCCCCTTTCCCCACAACCTCTCCAGCATTTGGTGTCTTTTGTTTCTTGATCTTAGCCAGTCTTATCGAAGTGAGATCTCATCTGAGAGTGGTTTTAATTTGCATTTCCTTAATTATTAATGATGTTGAACACTTTTTAAGATGTTTCTCAGCCTCACTGATGAAATCTTTTCTTCCTCACTGGTGAAGTCTCTGTTCAACTCTTTACTCCATCTTTTGAGTAGGTCATTTGTTTTCTTACTTCATTTATTTTCTTAGGTCTTTGTTTTTTCAGTAGTCTATATATTCTGGATGTTAAAGCTCTGTCAGATGTATCACTGATGAAGGTTTCCTCCCACTCTATGGGTTTTCTCTTTACTTCCTGATTGTTTCTTTTGCTGTACCGAAACTTTTGAGTTTGATGAGGTCTCATTTGTCAACTCTTGACCTTATTTCCTGGGAAGCTGCTGTTTGTTTTAGAAAGGCTTTTCCTATGCCTATGTCTTGTAGTTGCTGCCAACTTTTTCTTCTACCACCTTCAGGGTTTCAGGTTTCATGTTGAGATCTTTGATCTACTTGGAGCTGATTTTTGTACAGGGTGAGAGGTAGGGGTTTGAGTTTGTTCTTCTACAAATGGTGATCCAGTTTTGCCAGCACCATTTGCTGAAGATTCTATCCTTCCTTCATTGGCCCCTTTGGCACATATGAGGTGGCTGAAGTTATATGAGCTCAAGTTTGGATCTTCAGTTTTGTTCCATTGGTCAATGGTTCTGTTTTTTTTTTTTTTGCCAGTACCAGGCTGTCTTTATGACTATAGCCCTGTAATATAGCTTGAAGTCTGGTAAAGCAATCCCCCCTGTATTGCACTTTTCACTCAGGGTTGCTTTAGCTATTTGGGGTCTTTTGTTTTTCCATGTGAATTTAAGGATTTTTTTCCCCAAGTCTGTGAAGAAATACATGGGGATTTTGATTGGGATTGCATTTAATCTGCATGTTAATTTGGGTAGAATGGACATTTTTACTATATTAAATTTTCTAATCCATGAGCATGGGAGGTCTTTCCATCTTTTGATGTCATCTTCAATCTCTATTTTCAGAGGTTTAAAATTTTTGTTTTAAAAATTTTAGAGATTTTTTTTCCTTTGGTTAGGTTTGTTCCCAGCTTTTTTTATTTTTTAAGGCTATTGTGAGTGGGAAGTTCTCTTTATATTCCTTCTCCAGTCGTTTATTGTTTGTGTAAAGAAAGGCTACTGATTTTTCTAGGTTAATTTTATATCCAGCTACTTTACTAAAACTCTTAATCATTTCTCAGAGTTTTCTGGTAGAGGTTTTAGTATCCTTTAGGTAAACTATCATTTCATCTACAAAAAGGGATAATTTGACTTCTTTTCTGATTAGTACTCCTTTAATTTCCTTTTCTTGTCCCCTTGCTCTAGCAAGTTTTTCAAGCACTATATTGAAGAGGAGTGGCAACAAGGGGCAGCCTTTCCAGGTTCTTGCCCTTAAGGGGAATGCTTCCAATTTTTCTCCATTTAATGAACACTTTTTAGGGGAAATTGTTTTAATGGACAGCAATGTGAAAGCAGGAATGCAATCACATAAAGCAACTTTGAACCAATATTTCTCATGTTCAATGGAATAAAGTTAATTTTAAGAAGAGGAAACAATTGATTTTTTTCAATGAAATGAAACTATATAGATTGACCAGGCCCCACTGTATGGGCTCACAGAGAGGGATATTGGGAGACAAGCTTGGCTGCATAGGCCTTGACATATATGACTGAATGCATAGGAAGAATGGGGGGAGGGTGCAGTAGAGAAGTAGGTTTAAATATGAGCAAGATGCATGAAATTTGCTAAAAAGCAATAAGTTGTTTTAAATAAAAAGTAGAAAAAAAATAATTGTTTGTATAATTAATTTTGCCATTTACCCTCAGATTAAAGGAAATTACTAATATGTTTAATATGCATGATAACTATAGGAAAAAGGTCAACTTAATCTCAAAATTAGTTATCACAAAAAGGTAATAGAGTCATTACAAAAAGGAAGTAAATAAGTTTGTCTTGTTTTGTGAAAAAAATAATATATTTGAATTTTAGTAAATTTTATTTTGGAATATGATCTGTTTAAGGGTCTTGTGAACTTAATATATCATCCATTTAAATTCCTGTATGCATATACACTAATCCTCTGGTCTTCATTAAAACTTTTACATAAGTAGTGTTATTAAAATACAGGATTTGCAGATTTGTAAGGGCCTGAGATTCTGCAAAGGTGCACTCTTTCCAATGTTCTTGTTCACCCAAGGATTCTAAGTCCATTTCATCCTGCATCATTTGTTTAGCATAGCATTATTTTGCCATCAACACCCACATAATGAATTTACTACATTCATATGCAGGGTGGTTTTTTTTTTTTTTTTTTTTGGTGTTTTGGGGACAGAGTCTCCCTGTAGTCCCTGCTCTCCTGTAACTCACTCTGTAGACCAGGCTGTCCTTGAACTCACAGAGGTCTGCCTGCCTCTGCCTCCAGAGTGCTGGACCACCATGCCCCACTTTATGTGCAGCGTTTTTTGTCTGTTATATCTGCTATAACATGGCTTCCACCACACTAAGAGTTATAGCATTTTCTTCTCAAAAGTCCATTTCAAAGATCATCTCTAGATGTAGTAGTTCCTAATTGTTGCTGAAATATAGAAATAGAATTATGAAGACTGAATGTCTTATACTAAGAATAGTGTGAATTTGGTGCTAAGAACCTCTCTCAAAGTGCTCATCTGGGTACCCTGGACTGTTCTTTCAACAGGAATAGGCTGTGCATGCTTTTACAATGAAGCTGTGATCTGACACTAACCATGCATTACTTATGACTCCACAGACAGGTCCTGATTTAGGTAGGGTGTGGAGGTGACATCTACCATTTCTTGAGAATTATCAATTATCAGTGTAAAGTGTTATCTTAGACTAAATGTTTAATTAAGAGTGATTGGAGATTGTTTTTTCCTCTTTTAAATTTCCAGACAGAGTCTAATTCTATATCATGTCATAGCTTAGGCTGGGCTTGAACTAGCACGTTAGCCTCACTGGTGCTGGGATTACACGCATGAGCCACCATACCTGGCTAGTGTATCCATTTTAATGTACCATAAATATTCATTTTGAGGAAATGAAGATATGCATTTGATAAAAGGTACATGTAACAAATATTATAGCAAGTAAGCCCTGAAGTTTGTATTCACAACTCAAAACCAAAAAAAACCATACTTGATAATTCCTCTGTGTGATAATCATGCTTCAACTTCATTTACATGAAATGTACAAGCATGGTAAACATGTTACCCACTAATTTCTCAGAGGACAGACTGAATATGGAGAAATAGATCTAGCACTTATGGAATTCTCACTAAATGTTGGTACAAACTATTTTTTTCTATAAAGCTAAGTAATCAGTTAGTGAATAAAAACAAAAAGATAATGAGTTCTGAGATAATTGTTATAGAATTTACCCTGAGACAAGAAATCAAGAGCAAGGAAAAGGTCAACAAACTGGCCCTGGCAAGCTACCACTCAGATATCAGGTAAGACAAAGATGACAGGTATCAAAATGGGGCTCATATCTTAGAGTGGTGGTGCATACCTGTGATCTCCGTACATGAAAGGCTGAGACAAAATGATAGTAAATTTGAGGATATACTGTCCAAATGAGTGGCTCTTTCTAAAAAAAAGTAACCTTGCAAAATTAAAAACTAAACTAAAAGTAACTAAAAAAAAATAGTTTTTGGTCCTTCCTCTATGATATGGCTGACTGGTTGGTGTTAGGCAGAGCTTGCAATAATATAAAAATCCTTTTTCATATGTCAACATTTTTGAATGTAAGCCTAGAGTATTTTTTATGATATTCATAAACTTTAAAGTGGGAACTGTCAGATACAATGAATTAATGAATGCATGTATGGATGAATTAGTTTTCTAGGAGTGGCATCCTAAGAAGGAGGAGAATGGTTTCAATATTCAAGATTGTCAGCTGGATTCTCTGTTATTTGGTTCGGTACGTGTAGTGCTACCTTAATTATTTTATGTAGTTGTAGATATTAAATAATTTCTAAATCCTAACTACGATCCAGCCAGATAACTATGCTGATCCCCATGAAAAGGCTCAGTGGAAAAGTGCAAATCAAATATTGCTAATACCTCTTGGATTTTTATAATTTTGGCAGTAGAAGAATGTTATTCTCATTGTTTAGTCTAAATTTCTCAAGTGCAGGCTTACGGTCCCCAAATTCTATCAGAGCCACATCAGATAAAAACATAGTAAAACTATGAAATAAAAAAGCTTCTTAAGATGACACAACTGGGAATTGATGCCACTGCAGCACAAGATCAGGAGTGGCATTTGACCTCAGCAGGAGATGCAGCTCTGCCAAAGGGGGGCACCTGTGAAGTATGAGGATGGGGTCAAGTAAAGAAACAAACCAAGAAAAATGTTTACCAATAGTGAATGTAAAAATCCAGATATAATAATATGAAAAGGTATATTTGTGGGCTGGAGAGACGGCCTAGCGGTTAAGAGTGCCAGCTGCTCTTGCAGAGGACCTGGGTTTGATCCCCAGCACCCACATGGTGGCTAAGAACCGTCTGTAACTTCAATTCCAGGAGAACTCCAGTTCCAGGGGAATCAGACACCCTCTTCTGACCTCCGCGGCATTGCACGACACGGGTGCACAAACTTGCATGCAGTACATTCATACACACAAATAAATAAAATAAAATAATTTAAAAAAGAAAAGTTATATTTGTAAATTGCTTCAAAAGTTTGAAAACACCTAGAAAAGTTTTTTAAAAATTCTTTTTTATAATTCATATTTTTCACCATGACACTTTTATTTTTAATTCCATAAAAATAGCTTTTTAGTTTTCTTTCTTTTGTTCGTTTTTGCTTTCTTCCATCTCATAAAATGAACTTGGGCTCCTGAGAATAGACCTAAGATCTAAGGGCAGAGAAACAGAAAGATGGTCTCGACCGGCTCTGCGCTTTTCCCCTTTGCTCCACAGACTTGGGTCCCCTGTTCTGCCCACAGTGGTCAGTGATGGAGGCTGTATAGTGCATCTGGGATTGAGTCCAAGGCAGGGAAGGGAGGACGCTCCTTATCTGTGAGGAGAACTCGGTCCACCAGGAGAAGAGAATCATTTTCTCTTTGTCAACCTCTGCACCCTCCCTTCCTTGCATCTGAGCCATGCTGGAAGCAGTAGTGTTGCTCATAAAGCTCTAGGCCTTGGTGCTGTGGTGGTACTAACAAGCCTGCAATTTGCCCAAATTAGGTTACAACTCACCTTGAACAAGTGGCAGATTTTGCAAGAAAACAAGAAATCAGCCGGGTGTGGTGTCATACGCCTTTAATCCTAGCACTTGGGAGGCAGAAGCAGGCAGATCTTTGGGAGTTCAAGGCCAGCCTGGTCTACAGAGTGAATTCCAGGACAGCTGGGGTTACAGGGAGACCCTGTTTCAAAAAGACAAAAAAAAAAAAAAAAAAAAAGAAAAAGGAAAAAGAAAAAGAAAAGGTAAACACAGAATCTAAATATAATATATATATATATAATATATATATATATATTCTTATTTAAGTGTTTTGCACAGATATCAGGGATAAGGAATATTTAGGACATTAATAAAATATTACTTTACATGTTAGTGGAAATTAGGATAGGATTGAACTATTTTACTTTATTTTACTTTATTTTATTTTATTTTATTTTATTTTATTTTATTTCATTTTATTTTATTTTTAAACAGGGTCTCCCTGTAGCCCCAGCTGGCCTGGAACTCACTCTATAGACCAGGCTGGACTTGAACCCACAGAGATCCACCTGCCTCTGGCCTCCCAAGTGGCAGGATTAAAGGTGTTCACCACCACACCCAGCTTAATGGCAGTTGTTAACTGCCATGTGGGTGCTGGGAATCGAACCCAGGTCCTCTGGAAGAGCAGTCGGTGCTCTTAACCGCTGAGCCATCTCTCCAGCCCCAAGGATTGAACTGTTTTAATACTTGGTCCTCAATATTTGTTAAATGTCTTTATATTTGTTCCATTTTATTTTTTACATTCATTAAAGAATATAGCTGTGTTGCTTCCATTTCTTACCATTTAGTTTTGCTGCCCATTTGCACAATGAACTGAAACATTCTTTACTTCATCTAGTGTCTTTTCTCATCAGCTAATGAGATTTACAGTTCCCCTTTTCTTTATTTCTTTACTATATTGGATATTGTTGAATTCCTTCAGTTTCATAAAATTATCCCTAGCTTTAATTTTTGACAGTTCGGCGTTGCTTTTGCTCTCAAATATTTCTATAACATATGCTGTGCTTTTTTTCCTGTGATCTTCATGTTGAACAGTCTGCGCTTGGAGGATATCATCCAAATGCAAATATACTCTATTTTTGGTTTCCTTTCTCATGAATAAGGTGAAAATTTAGTTCTTTGTTCTTAGATGGCATATAAGCAGAATTCCATGAATTTTTCAGTTATTATCAAATAAAAAAAGTTTGTCAATCAGTGAATTTATTATGCTATTATCAGTAGAGAAGACTTTCAGCTTTATTCTGAAGTAAGGCTTTATTTTCTTTTCCCGTGTGGATGGACCAGTATTCCCATGGAGATGTTCTGTTTGTCATTTTCCTTTGCCAGATTTTTTCTTTTTAACTATAGCTTGGTCCCAGTCCAGTTCCACAACATTAGAAACCAGGTTGGAAGCTAGAGAGATTGCTCAGTGGTTAAGAGCGCAAACTGCTTTGGCAGAGAATCTCACTTTAATTCCCACCACCCACATGGTGACTAATAACCATCTGTAAATCCAGTTCCTAGAGACCTGATGCCTTCTTGTGACCTTTTTGGGTATGATTATATCCACACAGGCAATGTACTCATACACTAAATAAATAAATAAATAAATAAATAAATAAATAAATAAATAAATAAATAAATAAGTAAATAAGTAAATAAGTAAATAAGTAAATAAGTAAATAAGTAAATAAATATAAAATATTTTCATACAAAGAAACTGGGTCAATAAAACTATCCCCTCTCATCAGTAGTGTTCATTACTGTTTCAGAAACTCACTGGAATGCATTTCACTTGTGACTTCCTAATGTTAAGCCCATCCCCACCACCTCTCTCTCTCTCTGATCCATTTAGTTCTTTCCAAACTGAGCAATCTTGCCAAAACAGTGTATCTCAATATCATTAATGCTTACTTCTTGTATCCACCATATGTTTATAACTGTTATGCTGAGCAGTTTGCAATAATACAAGTTATTTCAAATTGAGGAAAGAGCATGCTTTACATTTCTGTTCAGCCAAATATTTTTACAATTGTTAAGCTAGCAACAATTCTTTGCACTTCCCTATTTATATGCAGAAGCTTATTAGATTTAGAAGGCTATGGACAAGCTTACACAATAGAGCCTTTCATATTTAAGATTTATTTTTAGTTGTTTACTTATATTTGTGTATTTATGTCTGTGTGACTGAATGCTACATGTGTGTAGCAGCCCCCAGACACCAGGGTGTCAGATCTCATGGACTTGGAGTTACAGGTGTTTGTGGGTCTTTTACCATACCATGGGGGTTGGAAACCAAACCTGGGTCCTCTGCAAGAACAGTAAGCACTGAACTGCTGAGCCATATCTGTAACCCTGTCTTTCATATTCAATCACTTCTTAGACAATTTAGTTTCTGATTTCTGCCTTCTATTTGCCACTGGGTCATCTGAAAGAACACTTGGAAACAAACATGTCCTGTATACTTGGCTAATCTTATATAAAAGATTAACAGCACAAATCATATACAAAGGGATAGCTGCAGTTAAAAATGTTTGTCTATTAGCAAAATCAATTGACCTCTCTAAATAAGGAGATGAAATTTTCTATATAGTGAGGAATGGATAATAATAAAACATGAGATCATCCATTCAAGAAGCATTAAGAAACAGAGAGAAATCTCTGGAAGTTTTATTGACAGTTGTTTACATGTTATACGTGAGATTTTGTGGAATGCACAAGTGAGATGTGTGCCTCTTCAGGGTCACTCATTTGGCATTCTATGTATTTTTTCTGTCTTTTCAGCCTCTAAATATTCATTAAGCGTACTTTAAATATCAACTATTTTTTAAGTTGACATTATGACCCACACATTGCTATAATATAATGTGTGAATGAAACTAAAATAATCAGTACGTGTCTTTCTTAGCATATGCATTATTATGAGCAGTTTGGTTTTATCAAAGTGAATATATTTTTCTTAATTAGACATGGTATTGAAAGAATATGCGGGATGTGATCTCCCAGAGAAAAGAGTAAAATTGTTTGTGATGCCGACAACTTGAGTGTGGCTTTGCTTTACTTCTATCATCTTTACAACCTAGAGGGTTGACCAAATGTTCTAACTTTCACATCTGATAATGAGTCAGTCTTGTGTGTCTTCATATGCTCATTGGAAAATAATATTATTTTCTGCATTTTCAAGCAATCTGCTTTGATATTTTTATCGGATTCATATGGAAGTGACAGTTTCAGTACAACAGAGATACCATCATTACCCACAGTCCTTTGTCTGGAAAGAAGTGCCTATGACTGTCCTAGTCTACTCACTTCTCTCCAGGTTACAGATACAGCTGTGTGAGGTCTTCTGGAAGCAGTGTTTCTCATGGGAGTGAAAGGGTACCAAACTAGGTCATAAAATGAACCACACCTCCTGTATTGTAGGGCAGGTAGATGGAATGGTGACATCCTTAACCCTGGCGAAGGCTAAGAATCAGGGAAAACAATTTAGTTCTCAGTGGCCTGCATTTTGGTTCCCCTTGTTCTGACCTCTGAGAGAACCTTCCTCCTTCTCTATGTACTTCACACCCAGTCACTCTGCATTTGACATCCATTCTTCTTATAATTCTTTTACTTAATTATTTTTAATATAATGCTTTTATTGATGTTTTGTGTATTTCAGGCATCATTTTTCAGTTCAATTTAGACATATTCCCCTTTCCTTTCCCCCCACCCCACCCCAGATCATGCATTCTGCCATAAATGTCCTGCATCTTTCTCTCAGTCTTTTTTTATGTTTAGGAATTCACATTTTTCTCCTTTAATTTTATATTACTCTAAAATATGAATACAAACTTTCCACCCACATACAGTAATTACAGAGTCTGAAAAAAGTGGTGGGTTGATTCTAGAACCCGTTAGGAGATTTATATTACAACATAGTTGCTTTCAGATAAACAGAAATATAACAATAATGTTGTTCAGCTTGACTTTCAACTGGGGATTTGGTATTAGCATCCACAAATGAGGGAAATCATTTGCCATTTGTTTTTCTGGGACTATGTTACTTCACTTAGCATAATGGCTTTGAGTTCCATCCATTTACCTGCAAAGTTCATGATGTCATCTTTCTTTACCTCTAAGTATACTCCATTGTTTAGATGTTCCACCTTTTTCTCATCCACTCATCTGTTGAGGGGAATTTGGGTTGGTTCCATAACTCTTAATAATACCAAATCCTTCTAACTCTATCAACATTTTCCTTAAATGAACTCTAATTCTCCTGGAAAACCATACCCATTGTATCATTTTAGCTATACATACAGGTTATGTGTTATGTGCATGTAGTGATTTGAATGAGAATGTCCCGTACAGGAACGAAGTTTTTGGACATTCTTGTCACTGGTTGGTGGTGCTGTTTGGGAGATTTTAGAGGGTACAACCTTGATGAAGGAAGCACATCACTGGGGGTGGGCATTGAGAGTTCTTAAGCCTTGCCAGATTTCCAGTCACATTCTGCTCCCTGTGATGCTTGAAGATGTGATTACTCAGCTTTCTGCTCCACCCACCTCTGCCACCAAGCATCCTCAACATGATGGACTCTATTCCTCTGGAAAGACAAGCCAAATACAATGTTCCTTCTATAAGTGGCCTTGGTCATGGTCTTTTATCACAGCAACAGAAAAGTAACTAACACAATATGGTCATATGTGTGTATATTTATCATTTCTTGTACATTCTACAAAAAAGACAAGGAAATGAAAACAAAACAAAACAACAACAACAACAACAACAAAATCCAGGGGATGGAGAGATGGCTCAGAGGTTAAGTGCACTTAACTGCTCTTCCAGAGGACCTGAGTTCAAATTGCAGCACCTACAGGATAGCTAACAATCATCTATAACTACACTTCCAGGGGATCCAATGTGCTCTTCCAACCTCTGCAGGCATTTCACAACTGGGTGCACTTACAAACATGCAGTCAATATATTCATACACATACAATTAAGAAAATAAAATAAAAAGGAAAGAAAAAACCCAACTTCCCAACAAAAATAGTATGGAAAATCCTATCTAGCCATACTACAAGAAATGCTTTTTTTTTTTTTCTCTCTCTCTTTTTGAGACAGGGTCTCCCCGTAGCCCCAGCTGTCCTGGAACTCACTCTATAGACCAGGCTGGCCTTGAACTCACAAAGATCCGCCTGCCTCTGCCTCCCAAGTGCTAGGATTAAAGGCGTGCGCCACCACGCCCGGCAAGAAATGCTTTTTAAAAGACAGCTGGAGGGGCTGAAGAGATAGCCTAGTGGTTAAGAGCACCGACTGCTGTTGCAGAGGACCCGGGTTCGATCCTCAGCATCCACATGGCCGCTGAGAACCATCTGTAACTCCAGTTCCAGGAGAGCTCCAGTTCCAGGGGAATTTGAGACCCTCTTCTGACCTCCGCAGCATTGCATGACACGGGTGCACAAACCTGCATACAGACAGTACATTCATACACATACAAAAATAAATAAAATTAATTAAAAAAAGTCAACTGGAAAAACTTCACAAAGGTATTTTTTCTATTTTTTTCCTCTTATTACATTTAGCAAATTTTATTTTAACATTAGATTTTTATTAATTCCTTGAAAATTTCATACATGCATTCAATATATTTTAATCATATTTGTACATTTACTCTTCCCCCTAATTCCTCTACTCTCCACAGATCTAAGTGAAATTAAGACAGTAACTATGTAGAGAGAAAACAAGATTAAAATATTAAACATTTTATTAATAAAAACATTGTATTCAAATAATAGCATTTAATTGGAGTTACCCTTCATAGGGGATCATGTTCTGGCCATAAGTTGCCAAACAAAAAGCCTAGTCTGCGTGTTGTCCTTGAGTTGTTTTCAAACTTGTCCCTGGAACCTCTCAAGCAATACAGCGAATAGGCATTGCTCTTGATTTCCCAATAAAAACTTATGGTAAGACCTTATTACTGAGGTCACCATGTCCTTTAGTAACAGGACATGAACAAGCCAAGTTGGTAATGCCTGGGAGACATCCCCCCTGCTGGCTAACTCTCCTAGTACTGGACCATACTATACAGTCTTCTGGGAAAGTCTTCAATGGTCATACCCAGCTGTGAAGTTTGTGAGCTACCATAATGACTGCTGTGGCAAGATAAGCACATGGATACAATAGAGACATGAATGTTACTTATGGGGGTAACCAACCACTATCTGATTGGATTCAAGGCCTGCTCCATAGGAGGAAATGCAAGCCTAGTGCTATAAGTCAAGGAGGTTGTATAGCTGTTAGTTCTATTGTTATAGAATCCTGTTCCTTTTGGCATTGCAGAAGCCTTTGTGACAACTCAAGTAATTATACCACCCTTCGCTTGAATGCTTTGGGAGGAAATCTACTGAGTGACCAAGGAATTGGGAATTTCTTAAAGTGGGAATTGAAGAAGAAAGCATCAGCATCATGAATATTGACTAGAGAAAATCAAATATTAGATCATTGCTCATTCCTAAATATTATTATTTAATGAGAGGTATTCTATTGTCAAATAACATCTGCACCCTCCACTCACACTGTTTTGTTTTACACTGTTATTGAATTTGGCTCATTCTTTTTTTAAAATTTGTTTATGTGTATGAATATACTGTCTGCATGTAGGTTTGTGCACCCATGTCGTGCAATGCCCTGTAGGTCAGAAGACGGTGTCTGATTCCCCTGGAACTGGAGTTCTGGAATTGGAGTTAAAGATGGTTCTCAGCCGCCATGTGGGTGCTGGGGATCAAATTCGGGTCCTCTGCAAGAGCACTCTGTGCTCTTAATCACTAGGCCATCTCTCCAGCCCAAATTTGGCTCATTCTTAAAAACATACAGTGTAGAACTGGAGCAGAATGCACATTTTATTTATACCATTATGTATAAGATGCATTTCAAATAAGTGTGGAAAATGATTCTCCAATTATTTTATAATGGTGTTATAACAGTTACTGGTTTCGAGAACAAATATTTTCAAATCCTTATTGAAAAGGACTTAAAATGAAATTTAATGTCAAACAAATTATTTAGCTTAGAAACGAAACTGAGAAACATTAGAGAATCTGTAACAAAATGTTATAAACATAGTTTGTTGAGGATAATATTACTGTTTTTGACTAATTACTGCCTTAACAATTTGTGGTAAATTTAGTGCTATAAAACAGTTTGTTTCCTATCCCAGTTCTGTATATCAGATGTCAAGAGGCAGAACAGCTCACCTGGGTTGTACACCCAGGTTTTTGAAGACAACATTGGCTATTAGGTTGTGCTATAGTCCTTTCTAGAAGATGAAAGTATGTATCAGTCTCTAAGGTCACCCCATATGCTGAATTTAATTGCTTCCTCCTGCCTGTGAGACAGTGGTCTAGGTTTCTTTGCTGGCTGACAGTCCGGAGTATTGCACATTTAGTTTTGCCTTTCCGGATACTCTCTCAGGTAACAGTAATCCTTTTCTCACTCTGCACTCTGGACCTGTCTGACTTCTGCCTCATCTCTCTAAGTGTAGTCAGAGGGAATCCTCTTCTGTTAAGGCTTTTTGTGATTAAATAGCACTTACCCAGGCAGTCATTGAATCCCTTGTAATGTTAAAGGTTCCATGGAGGCATAGAAAAGGGTTGTCCTTGGGGTTAGAGATTCACAGGGATTATTAATACTACAGACAGCGGGAAGCAGCATGGTAGTAGTTATGAAAAATTCAAGTCCAGGAGATAAAATGTGGTTCCCTTTCTTATAGGTTTCTGAAGAGGAAAGTCCCTTGTCATAGAGTAAATAAGCATCCTGTAGCACTTGCTTGCTGTCAGGTTGTCTTTGATTCCCCTTGGCAGTAGAAAACAGAAGGATTTTCCCTCTAGTTAATGTGTCCATTATATGCTATGTGTCACCTGTAGCCCGTGGTTGCTTCTTGGGGATTTTGGTAAGCTTCCAATTTGAGAAGTGAGAATAGTAACATATATCAGAATAAACAAACAATAGCACATGCTGATGCTGTCCTTATAGCTACCAATCAAGCATTTCCTTTTCTTCTTCAACACTGCTATGTCTGACTACCTTCCTAGTTAAACATCACAGGAGGGAAGAAGACCTAATTTTTCTTAACATCTGACTGATACAGTACTCAGAAACAATTGTTCACTAATACTTTTTAACATATAAGAAAGAATAAAGGTTGTAAATGAATCTTCAAGTATTTGTGAATGTATCAAATCAAATAATTCTAATGATATTTGAGGTTATGGAAATAATGTTGAAGCTGGATCTTTTTTCATTTATTTTTGATCGGCTTATGTCAGAACAGTATGGATATATGCACAAAGGTTAATCAGCAATACCAACCAGATGTGAGTTGTGGAATATCTTCATGGGATAGTTTAATTAAGAGTGCAATACTTAAGGAAGTGAAAGGCAGATATTTTCCATCAAAGCAAAATAGAAAATAATTTATTCTATATACTGTTTTTAATAGTTTGTATACATTTAATGCTGAGCCATCAACAACAGAATAAAATGGACTTATTCAATAAGAGTGTCATTAAAAAAACCTCAACTCATGTTTTCTGGAGAGCTGGTTGAATGTCTGCTCTTGCAGAGAACCAGGGTTTAGCTCCCAGCACCCACATGACAGCTAACAGCTGTTTATAACTCCAGTTCCAGTGGATTTATGCTCTTTTTTTTAGCCTCTTCAGGCATTGCATGGCATGGGTGCATTTGCATATATGCAAGCAAAACACCCTTACATAAAAATTAAAAATAAGTAAATAAAAATTTTGGCAGAATAAATTATCTGGGATGGGGTGGGAGTGGGGGGAAAGGGAAAGGGAAAAATGCCTGATCTGAATTGGAAAATGATGTACGAAATGCACAAAGCATCAATAAAAAAAATTAAATTAAAAAAAAATTTTGTAACTCAACTCATAAAAATTTAACTTTTACTGTATTCTTCTCATTATATAACTGCTGTTGTGCCAAATATATTGCATCTTGTCTTAACAAATATTCATTGTATCTATATGGTTTTAGTATTGTTGGAGGATTAGAAAGATGAGACAGTTTCTCCTATATATGGATTACATAATGTACAATGTGACTACACTAAGTTAAAGGGTGGACCTGTTATTAATGAAGGAGGATATAAGAATGACATATGAACAGAATGCCAACAGATACAACTAGAATAGACATGAAGAAACTCTGACTTAAAAAAAGTATGGATAGCCGGGCGTGGTGGCACATGCCTTTAATCCTAGCACTCAGGAGGCAGAGGAAGGCAGATCTTTGTGAGTTCAAGGCCAGCCTGGTCTACAGAGTGAGTTCCAGGACAGCTAGGGCTACAGGGAGACCCTGTCTCAAAAAGACCAAAAAAAAAAAAAAAAAACAAAAGGAAAAAAAAAAAAAAAAAAACAAAAGTTAGGGAACACACATACAATGGAGTTCTATGCAGCAGTAAAGAAAGGAGGACCTCATAAACATCGCAGGTAAAATGGATGGAAGTAGAAGTTATTATGTTAAGTGGACGTAACACAGTCCTAGAAAAATAATTGACACCCGGTATCCCTCGGTTGTGGATGCTAGCACCAAGTACCTACTTGAAAGGCAAACTGACGTAACATTAATAATATATTTCTCTTTATCTAAAAAGCAACTGTGCTCTTAGATGTGAAACCCTTAATGGGCTCTAGAATTAAACCTACACTTATTTTCCGACTTTAATTTTGGTTATATGGGTGGAGGATGTATGGATATTTTAGAGTAATATAAATGATTTTAAGGGAAAATGTGAATCTGGAAATATGATTGGAAATAAACATAGATAATTTAATTTTCAGACATTGATTTAGTATATGTGTCACACACAGAGACATCACACACACACACACATATGCATATGTTTTTGGAGGGAACAACATAAACAAAAAGATACTGGGACAGGGGAACTGACTGAGGCAGTCAAGTTCTCCCCCCCCCCAAAAAAAAAATAATCCTCTTGCTTGAAAATTTTTGAAAAGACTCCGAAGCGGGATTACAGGACATGTAAGGCACTACTGCAATGGACGCAGTAGGGGGTAGGAGCATGGAGGGGAAATGAGTCTGGATTGAACGGGAGAAGTGATGTATGAAATGCACAAGATCTTCAATAAAAAATATTTAGAAAAAGCAAATAAGACCTCAGGGTTCAAAATTCCTGTTTGCAGTGATCAATAGATGAAAACAAGTTCTATTTTTTTTCCTCCTCTCCCTCCTTTCCTCTTCCTCTATATTCTTTCCTTCCATTTGTAGTGGTAGGGAATTCCTTGGGAACGGAACAGGAAAAAGGAGAACAAAGAAAAGGGCATTGTGTAATAATCGTCAATGTATACATGCGCAGACGTTTTACATTTCTATAGTCTTAATGTCACAGCCTTGTAGCCTTAGAGGACCTGATCAGAATGCTTGTCGGCATGTAAAGAGACAAAGGGTCCAAAATGATAGACAAGGCAAAACTTTACTATGCTCAGGCCTCCATTTTTTAGATAGGAATCCACTGAATCAATTCTAGCTCAAATTAAACTGCTTCTTGAAAAAAGCCTAGGTGTCCTGTCTCTGGGTACAGAGTGCTTGCAACTGCTATAAATATATACAATCAATTCACTTTTTGTTAAAAAATAAATAAATAAATCAAAGCTATGAAGCACCCACCCTAGAAAATAGAACCATAGCTTTCGCAACAATTGTCACGGATTTCAAGACATGACATGAAGTGTGTGTGTGTGTGTGTGTGTGTGTGTGTGTGTGTATGTGTGTGTGTGTGTGTATGTGTGTGTGTGTGTGTGTGTGTGTGTGTGTGATTTCCTGGGGAACCTGAGCCCCAGAGGGACATTTTGCCAAAACAAAAATGATGTCAACCAGCTCTCACTTGGTGAACTAGTGAGAGCATTTATGTACCTGGGCATAGCGTGGGTGTCTCAAAGGTAGTAGCATCACCAATCCCACTCCAGAATGAGTGAAATCTCACAAGGGGTTCATCCTTGGAGTCTTTATACACATGCATATTAAGAGTCTCCTCTCCCTAGCTGTTGTTTACTGAATTTCAAATTGTAACTTCTTAACATCCTGTACCATACAATTTTCATAAGCTTCATGAGTCTCGTGAGCCTCCTTCAACTAAGAGAATATGACAATTTGTAAACCTTGACTCCACAACAACAGGCCATTTTTCGGGTCCATGAATAACAATGTCCGTTTATACCCCAAATTTAAACTTATAAGTAAGTAGAGCATGTTGCCCAAAACAATCTCAGCTTCTCATTATGCTACCCATTCTTCCTCACACCAAAAACCTCCTCTCAGAGACCTGAAACATTGTCACACCACCCACTGTAAGTCTTCAATATTCCCCCGGATGCCTTTGGTTATACACCAGACTTAAGTGATAATAGTGCTCCCTTGCTTTGGTCAACACCAAAAGAACAGTATGCATTTATTCACATTTGTGACACTTTGTGTAACTGTGGGAAGATAAAGAGGTAGAAAAGTAGAGCTTGTAAAGTGTTCCAATGAAAGAGAAGACAGAAAACAAAGTATCAGTAGTAAATAACATTTTAGGTTTGACTGAATAACATGTTATATGTGTCAATAAAAGAATATAAGAATCCAGGTAGCAGAATAATTCGAGGCTGTACAGATATACATTTTCTCTAGAATATTTTGTGTTCAAAATAATTTGAAATCTCTAGGTATAAATATTTAGTAAGAAGTTTTGAAAGAAGTACTAGAACTAAAAATTAAAGTCAGATCAAGAAACAAGGATTTGTATGCATTCCCTGATGATACATAAATAAAATCAAATACACAAGAATAGGACCCAATAGGAATATATGGAAAGATGAGAGAATGAAAATCAACTTAATTTATATATTTATTTAAAAAATCCATGAGCATAACTGTGTCCATGGACAGTCTGTCTACCCCTGAAGATAAACATGTTGCAGAACTATATTAATCTAAATGACTGGGAAGAAGGGAAAAACAAATCAAAGCAACAAGACATCTTCATTGTATAAAAGAAAAACACAAAAAGAATTATTTAAAAAGCAATGTTAATTATGGAATCCTTGGAAGAAGTGAGTTTAATGAAGAAAAAACATTTACAGTTTATTGTACACCACAAATGTTCTAGAGAGATGAGACAATGGAATTTATTTGAGGTTTTTATTGTTGTTTTTATTTGTTTACTTACTTGCTTTTGTTGTTCTTGTGGTTATTTGAGATTGAGTCTCATTGTATAGCCCTGGTAGGCCTGGCATTTACTATGTAAATCAGAGTAGCTTTAGACTCACAGAGTAGCTTTAGACTCACAGCCTGCTTCTGCCTGCCGTCTGTAACTCCAATTCCAGGAGAACTCCAGTTCCGGGGGAATCCGAGACCCTCTTCTGACCTCCGAGGCATTGCACGACAAGGGTGCACAGACCTACATGCAGACAGTACACTCATACACATACAAAAATAAATAAAATTAGCTGGACATGGTGGCACATGCCTTTAATCCTAGCACTTGGGAGGCAGAGACAGACAGATCTTTGTGAGTTCAAGATCAGCCTGGTCTACACAGTGAGTTCTAGGAAAGCTGGGGCTATAGGGAGGCCCTGTCTCGAAAACACCAAAATAAATAAATAAATAAATAAATAAATAAATAAATAAATAAATAATAAATAAAACAGCAGAATTCTATAAAATATTTCAAAAAGACTTACAACCATTAATATTCAAGTTGTTTAGAAGGATACAAACGGAGGGAGTTCTCCCAGATACCTTCTATGAAGCCAGCATCACTCTAATACCAAAACCAGGCAAAGATGCAACTAAAAAAACTATAGACCCATCTCCCTAATGAACACAGATGCCAAAATTCTAAATAGGATACTGGAAAATCGCATACAGACCCACATCAAGAAGATCATCCACCATGACCAAGTTGGATTCATACCAGAGATGCAGGGATGGTTCAACATATGAAAATCATCAAGCATATAAATGGACTGAAAGACAAAAACCACACCATCATCTCAATTGATGCAGAAAAAGCCTTTGACAAAATCCAGCATCCTTTCATGTTTAAAGTCCTAGAGGGAATTGGATTGGAGGGATCATACCTTAATGTAATCAAAGCCATATACAGGAAACCCACAGCCAATATCATCCTAAATGGGGAAACGACAGAAGCATTCCCCTTAAGGGTAGGAACTTGGCAAGGCTGTCCCCTGTCACCACTCCTTTTCAACATAGTGCTTGAATCCCTTGCTAGGGCAATAAGGCAAGAAAAGGAAATTAAAAGAGTTCTAATAGGAAAAGAGGAAGTCAAGCTATCCCTTTTTGCTGATGATATGATTGTCTGCTTAAGGGATGCTAACAACTCCACCAGGAAACTCCTAGAAATGATTTGGAGCTTCAGTAAGGTGGCAGGATACAAAATAAACCTAGAAAAATCAGTAGCCTTTCTCTACACCAACAGTAGGCAGCTGAAGAAGGAATACAAGGAGAACTTCACTCACAATAGCCTCAAAAACAATAAAATACCTAGGAACAAACCTAACCAAAGACACCAAGGACCTCTACAACAAAAATTTTAAACCTCTGAAGAAGGAAATTGAAGAAGACATCAGGAGATGGACAAACCTCCCATGCTCGTGGATTGGCAAAATAAATATAGTAAAAAATGTCCATTCTACCTAAACTTGTATACAGATTTAATGCAATCCCAATCAAAATCCCCAAGAGCTTCTTCACAGGTTTGGAAAAAAAGGATCCTCAATTTCATTTGGAAAAACAAAAGACCCGGAATAGCCAAAGCAACTCTGGGCGAAAACAGCAATACAGGGGGGGTCGCTCTACCAGACATCAAACTATACTACAGGGCTATAGCCATAAAGACAGCTTGGTACTGGCACAAAAACAGACCAGTTGACCAATGGAACAAAATTGAAGATCCAAACCTGAGCACATACAATTTCAGCCATCTCATATTTGATAAGGAGGCCAAGAAGACACATTGGAGGAAAGACAGCATCTTCAACAAGTGGTGTTGGCAAAACAGGATCAGCACCTGTAGAAGAACGAAATTAAACCTCTACCTCTCACCCTGTACAAAAGTCAATTCCAAATGGATCAAAGACCTCAACGTGAAATCCAAAACTCTGGAGGTGATAGAAGAGAAACTTGGCAGCAGTCTACAAGACGTAGGTGTAGGCAAAGACTTCTTAAATCAGAGAGCAGCTGCACAAGAAATAAGGTCGTCAATTGACAAATGGGACCTCATTAAACTCAAAAGCTTCTGTACATCAAAGGAAACAATAAAGGAAGTGAAGAAAAAACCCACAGAAAGGGAGGAAACCTTCACAGCAGATACATCTGACAAAGCATTAATTTCCAGAGTATACAAGCTACTCAAAAAACAAAGAAGAAAGAAAACAAATGAATCACTCAAAAGATGGAGCAAAGATCTGAACAGAGACTTCACAGAGGAGGAATTAGAGATGGCTGAGAAACACCTTAAGAAGTGTTCAACATCGCTAATAATTAAGGAAATGCAAATTAAAACCACCTTCAGATACCATCTTACTCTGGTAAGACTGGCTAGGATCAAGAAAACAAATGATGACAAGTGCTAGAGAGAGTGTGGGGAAAGGGGAACACTCATCCATTGCTGGTGGGAATGTAAACTTGTGCAGCCACTATGGAAAACAGTGTGGAGAACCGTTAGAAGACTCAAAATGATCCTGCCATTTGACCCAGTCATACCACTCCTGGGTATATACCCACAAGACTCATCTTACTGCAGAGATACATGCACAGCTATATTTATTGCCGCCCTGTTCACAATAGCAAAGAACTGGAATCAACCCAAATGCCCCTCAACTGACAAGTGGATAGAGAAAATATGGCACATGTACATAAAATACAAATGCTTTTATGTGACTGTATAAAATGTAGAAACCAAAACGAGAGAAAATACAAAATTGTCATTTCTTAACTGGCTTATTTTGCCTACTATGATAATCAGTTGCATCCATTTTCATAAAAATGGCAGAACTTTATCTCTTTCTGTTTTGTTTTTTGATTTTTTTTTTGAGACAGGGTCTCCCTTTAGTACCAGCTGGCCTGGAGCTTGCTCTGTAGATTAGGTTGGCCTTGAACTCATAGAGATCTGCCTGCCTCTGCCTCCCAAGTGCTGGGATTAAAGGCATAACTATTATTCCTGGTGTAACTTCATCTTTTAAAAAAAAATTATTATTTTCAATTTATGTGTATTGCCTGCCTGTGTGTAAGTGTGTTGTTCAATGTCCACAAAGTTCAAAAGATGGCATTAGATCCCCAGGAACTGGGGACATGGAAGGGTCTTAGTCACCGTGTGAATGCTGGGAAGCTAATGGGTCTCCTTCACCACTGAGCCCCAACTTCTTTCCTCTTTATGGCTGAAGTAAATTCCATTGTGTATGTATAGCACAAATACTTTATCCATTCCTTTGTTCTTGGGTACCTAGGTTAGCTCCAGAACTTAGATATTGTGGATGCTGCTCAAATAACCACAGATCTGTAAGTCATTCTGGATATGTATTGATTTGTAATCCTTTAGGAAAATGCCAAAGAGCAGTACAAGTGGGTGATATTGTGTATGAATTTTTAGTGTTTTGAGATGTCTCCATAGAAGTGGACTAGTCTATATTCCCTCCAGAAGACACAGATGTCTACATTGTTTATTTTCTGAATGACTTACTTTATAACTGAGGTACAATAGAAACTTAATGTGATGTGGATTTAGCTGAGGGCTAGCGAGGTTGAACATTTTTTTCATGTGATTGTTAGCCATTTGCATTTCTGCTTTTGTAAACTGTTCATTTAATTAGCAAATTTATTGATTGAGATCTCTGATTGTTTAGCATTTTAATTTTTAAGTTCTTTGTATATTCTACATATTAGTCCTTTGGTCCTATGCATATTTAGCAAGGAGTATTTTTCCACTCAGCTGTCTCTTCATTCCAATTTCTGTTTCCTTCGATGTGCAGAATTTTTTTAAATTCATGAGATCCTGTAATTATCGGCATTTGTGAAGCTACTTGAGTCCTGTTGAGATGGGGCTTGCCTATAACTATATTTCAAGTATTTTATCTGTTTTTTTCTTTAAGCACTTTGAGAAATCCAGGTCTCAAATCGTTTCATTCATCTAGATTTGATTTTTAGGGTAAGAAATGGGGATTTAATTTCATTCTTCAACAGGTTCTGACAGCATCACTTGCAAAAAGCTGTCTTTACTCTGTTTTGTGACATTTTATCAAACATAAGATGTCTGTAACTGTGTGCATCTGGATCTGAATCTTCTATTTTATTCTACTGGTTTGTGTGTCTGGATTGTACTAGTATCTTGCTGCTTAGTATAGTTGAAATCAGGTATGTTGTTATCTTCATAATTATTGTTTCCTTCATTTATCTTAGATTCTTCATGGTCTTGGTACTTCTAGATGAATTCCATATTTTTTCCATCTGTGTGATGAATGCGCTTGAAGTTTTGATGATGACGACATTGAATCTGTAGATAGCTTCTGCTAGGATGACAACTTTCACAGGCCATCAAAAATTTTTATAGAATTTTAATGATTTGAAATTATCTATAGACGTTGTCTTTAGAACATAAATGTCCACAAGGTAAAGATATTAAATAGCTTTTAAAGGAGAGGCATGGGAGCCAGTAAGGGCTTCCAGGATGAACTGTTACACCATGGGGTACTCCAGAGTGGACAGAAGTAAGCCAGTGGGGACATCTAGGCTTGGAGTGATGGAGGGTACCATCTCAGTGAGGGCCTCAGAACAAGGCTAGAGATCTGAGTGGCTTTTCAGAGTTAGGAGTGCATGAATGCCCACTTACGTGAAAGAAACAGAGTACCATTTCAAAAGGACTCTTGCTAAGATGTGAACTGTCCTCAAGAATATAAGATTCTGGGACCCTGCATAACAGAAATCTTCCACTAGAGCCAGAATCCTACATATAAGGCAAACAGGACCCCTGTACTTATTTATTTAAATTTCATGAGGGGCACAAATTAATAGTATAGTATCTTCCCCTACAGATAACACTGAGCCTTTATTAAACCATCATAGTTATTACTGTGGTCTAATTTCTCCCTGAATTAAATCAAAGCCAAGCCAAGCCACAGAGGACTCATTAAACAAAACAAACATTAAAAGCAGTGGTGAAAGGGGAAAATTACAAACCAGGGACATATGCCCATTAGATGCAGAAGACCAAGCAAAGAAACATGAAAAATATGAGACCGCACTCTACTATGGCAACTCACAAAACCTAAAATCTCTTGATACCAAGAAAAAAATATAACTGGAATCTGAAAAAAATAATCCAGAATACTGTTTATAAATGTATAAAACCAAATAGAAGACTCAAACAGACATGGAAAAAGAAACTTATAAAATCAATTCAAGGCTGAGCGTGGTGGCACACGCCTTTAATCCTAGCACTCAGGAGGCAGAGGTAGGCAGATCTCTGTGAGTTCAAGGCCAGTCTGGTCTACAGAGTGAGTTCCAGGACAGCTGGGGCTACAGGGAGACCCTGTCTCCTGTAGCCCCAGAAAAAAAACACCCGGAAAAAAAAAGGAAAAAAAATCAATTCAAGATGTAGACAAAAGAGTTACCAAAATGAACGAAATATTTGGGAAAAGAGGTAGGGTCTTGAAGATGAATTCAGATCAGTGTTGCTGTAATGGCTCTGCCAATCCTTCCTTGAGTTGCCCAGACTGCTGGGTTTGTGACGGTCTCTACCAGGGATAAGCAAACAAGCAAACAAAATTCTCCTGTCTTGGAATTATAAAAATAAGAACATGCAAATGACCTGGAATATCTCTGCCTAACAAAGGAGCTGGGATCTCAGTCGTAATTAACAATGAATAGGTGAAGAAAAGTCCTTCCCATTTACAATCTAGGCATTGGGTGGAAAATCTGGTTAGGAACTTCCTTGAAAATCATTTTACTATAGTCTGTCAAGCACGGGAGGACCAGGATTTGATGGAGAACTGGCAGATGGGCTCCAGCATTTAACAAAGACTCATGGGTTTGCCTTCTATAGTCACTCCCCTGAGGATTCATTCTGAGATAACTGTCCAGCATATGAAAGCCAAAAAGGGTGGCCCCAGGCCCCCTCAGTCTACTTGCTCAATTTGCTAAACCATTAGGGGTCCTCTGCACCCAGATGTCTTCATCTCTGGAGGACAAGGGCCGTACTGGCAGATAGGACATGGCTTAGGGAGCTGTATCTCTGAAGCAGCCATTTTGCCCACAGTAAAAGCAGGCAGAAACCACCTTTCCTTTTCCATGGGGCTATGGTTTGGGTCCGTTTTTCACATGGAGTGCTGAGGGCCATCATTCTGCCCCTGTTGTCGTCTTCCTTTTTCTTAGTTTCTTCCTGGTGCCAGTTATAAAAGATATTATTAGCAGTCTTAAGGAGGTTTTCTGGGGTGTGTTCAAAGTCTAATGGAATCTTTGCAGTTTCCTCCTGATGTCCGAGTCACACTGAGTTAGTTATGCAATAATCTTTCATGGTCAAATTTCCTTCCACAGAGGTAGAAATTGTATTTTTATATTTAATCAAAGGTCCTCTCAACCAGTCTAGAAAGGTTGAGAGTGTCTCCTCAGATCCCTGTGTAACTTGAGATAACTTAGAATAATTTAAGGCCTTAGAGTGAGTTTTCTGGGGCCCCTCTAGGACACAGGACAGAATGTGGAATGTGTCCCCTCTCGTCCTCCAGGGGACAATTAGGGTCCCAGCGAAGACTATCCTGTGGAATTGTGTCTCCAGGTTGGAAATTGGCTTCCATTTGTACTTGTAACTCACTTGTTACAGAGTTTCCATTCACATTCATTTCATATATCTGGTCTGCATACTTCACAGCAGTTTGTAAAGCAGCAGCAGTCATTTCGGTGGGGGTTGGGGTCTTACTTAGGAGTAATATTAAATCCTTTCAATTAACTTAAAGGATTAAGGCTCTTGACAACCTCAGTTTATTTGCCAGAGTCTACTGAAAAATTTTCAAGATCATCCTTTATCTGTCCCAGATAATGTTAGGAAAGGGGGGCATGTACCCAAGTGGGTCTCCCTGTCTGGTCAACACCTGTCTCCTGAAATGGAAGAGAGGATGTTATACTCAAGAGGCTATGGGCCTTGACAACTTCTGAGTCTGCAAGTTAGGGAGGGCCAGGAGGTCGTAAAGCCTTTCCGTGTCCTAAGAGTTGTTGCGGCAGCAATGGTACTTTAGTGGCTTGGGAAGGCCCCGATTTGACGATAGCCAAGGGTTCGGGGTCAACATAGCACTCCCCACGGAAGTCGAGCTGCATCAAAATCAATGCTTCCCTTCGGAGACCAATTTTTCTCAGTCTCCCAGTTTATATCCAGGCCAGGCCTGAGTGCTGAGAAATCTTTTTCATTCATTTCTTTTCTTTTTTTTCTCCCCATGTTTTTCTAGTTTATTTCTTTGGTCCATGGTATTAAATTAACAATTTTATTTTTGCATCTTTTCTGATCATTAATCTTTCTGTATTTTTCACTTGAAAACACATTTGGAAAAATTACATAAACATTTCACAAACCTTTGGAATTACTCTTTTGGACACATTTTTTTCCTCATTTTATCTTGGACGATTTTGTATTACTTGCCTAACTTATAGGGTGAGTGTGTGATTTATAAATAATATAGTTTTTTATGTTTAGGAATTCTCATTTTACTCCTTTAATTTTATATTACTCTAAAATATGCATATATACTTTCCACTCATATATTTCATTCATTTCTTAAAGCCTGAGGATTAAGATTATTTCCATAGGTAAGGGTACAGACTAGGGAAGCCTTTGTTGAAGATAACCAGCTATCCATCTATAAGACAAAGACATTGTTGAACATCTATCTTCCAGATCTTCTTCATTTTCTTCTCCAGAGCATCCTCAGGAGATTCTCTTATCTCTTGAGTGATCATGAGAAATGGTGCTGCCTATGGACAAGTCACTGTCCTCTTCCTATCTTTATTGATGTGGGCTTGGTTACCTGTATCCTTTCCTTCTTTGTTATTGACCCTATAGAAAGGGGAGCCTGTTAGGATTATTTGAACACTATGTGACCTTAATGAATTGTTTTTTGCATTTTGCCTAATTCTTGCACGTCATGAAAGTGAGACATTTTCTATTAATCATATAAGATGGGACTGCCTGGACCTCTTTGTGGGTTGAGGTTTAGTATCCCATTAAATGTTCTCTTTGACCCTCTGATTTAAATTTATAATCTGTCAATCCATATTACAGCTTTCAATCTAGATAGGAGGCAGATAATGCTCAGGATGAATTTCCCTTTTAAAAAAGGCTGTTAACCAATATGCCTGAATTAGGAAAGCTATATTATAATCAATCACATGTAATCTTGGATTAAATACCTGTAATGTAGAGAATAGGAACCATAAAAAGTAAAACCCAAAAGAACTTAGAAAAGAACAATATCAGAATATTCTTTCTCTTCAGCCTGTCCATAACATAGCAAAAAATGTAAAAACAAATATCAAGGGCACCTATGGTGTAATGGAGTAGCAATACCAAAGGGAGTATTCTATCTCAGACAAAGAAAAACCAGTTTACAAAAGTACAAGATGGCCATTAGGACTCTGTGGAGCCAGTGTCTCTAATCCTTTGTCTCTAATCCACTGTCTTGAAGCTACCACCTTCAAGGCAGTAGCCACAGCCTCACTAGCAGCACTTATCTAATATCTCTGGGGATCACAGGTGGAACCTGTGTTTTACCTAGATTCAGTCCTGAAGTGTGGAAATCTACAAGATAAAGGACGAGAAAGGGTGAAGGTGTGAGTATAGGAGAGGAAGGAAAGGGAAAGGAATAAAAGGAGAAGAAAAAGAAATCCTGTATCCATCCGTCAACTGTCATTTCCTATTCTAAAACTCTCCATCTCCTGAAAGCTAGAACGTCTACAATCTATTTCTGTGAATTAATTTTTCTCTCATGATGAAGGTAACAATGCACACAAGGCAAAGATGCCCCGGTAAGCTATGTCTCATGGGTCAGCTCCTAGGCTTAGGAGAACAGGGGAGTGGGGTGGCCGTTAGTAGCAGTTTGACAGCAGGAACTGCAACCTCCTGCTGGAGGAAGAAGCACAAGGACAGCACATTCCCAGTCTATACCACTCCATTTCTATACACAAGCTTTTGCCAGAATTTAATCTCATGACTGAGGATCAGACTTATTCCAAGTGGTCATAAACCTTACTAAAATCACGGACACTTTTAATCCACAAATGGATTAAGCCAGGCTCTGCAATACCAAACAGATTAGCCACATGGGATTTTCAAAGCTTTGATGACAGAATTCTAGTAGCTTCTAATGATAACAATTGATATACAAATATTTATATACTAATAACAAAAATTTGAGACTATGAAAACACCATGTTTGTCTAATTCATTACTTTAAACAACATTCACTAAATAGTAATAATGGCTAGTAAATTATTAATATTTGTTGAAAAACTGAATTAGTTACTGACTTATCATTGTACATCATTCAGTAGTTTCACAACAGAATTACACAGATTAGCAGGGGTCTTGATATCCTTCCCATGTGCTTATCCAGCTTGCCCCAGTTCTAAAATCTGCTGTATAAAATATACTCTAACCTGGAAAGATATTCAAAGAATTCGGACTTTGCTGAGCGGAGAAAAAAGCTAACTATTCTGCTGACACTATCTGCTGATTGTTTCTTTTTAGCATTTAGGTATTTATTAGTCACTTAATGAGAGCTTACAAAATTTCAAAGAAACATTATACTTTTTGCTTAAAAGTGTTGCCTGCAATGATAACTGTTTTCGAGATGTTAAATATGACCGTCTTCGCGGAAGAATGATTTCAAAGTTATTTTTTTATTTTATTTATTTCTTTATGTGTATGAAGGTACTGTCTGCATGCAAGTCTGTGCACCCGTGTCGTGCAATGCCACGGAGGTCAGAGAGGGTGTCAGATTCCCCTGGAACTGGAGTTCTCCTGGAATTGGAGTTTCAGACGGTTCTCGGCCGCCATGTGGGTGCTGGGGATCTAACCCGGGTCCTCTGCAAGAGCGGTCGGCGCTCTTAACCCATCTCTCCAGCCCTCAGTTATTTTTTAAAGTCATTATGTTTGTAAATGAACAGATTATCTTCTTTTTCAATAAAGTATTTTTATCAAAATTATTCATATGTTACATAAACTTTACATATATTTATAAAATCTTATGTATTATAAAATTACTGCCATAATCTCTAAAAATAGCATTCCTGATAAATAACATCTATTTTAAATTTGGTCATTCAGATACTGTGGCATAGTCATCACCTATCATATTACATACGTTTCCATCCTTATAGCTGTAATATTTTATCACAGCTATAAGGATGGAAACTTTAGGGCTCATAATTGTTGTTCACTTACTCGAAAATTGAGGGATTAGTCCTTTCTCAGCTTTTGAAGTTTAACTTTTTTAAAAATTTTTTAATTTATTTTTGTATGAATGTACTGTCTGCATGTAGGTTTGTGCACCCATGTCATGCGGAGGTCAGAAGAGGGTCTTGGATTCCCCTGGAACTGGATTTCTCCTGGAAGTGGAGTTACAGATGGTTCTTAGCTGCCATTTGGGTGCTGGGGATTGAACCGGGGTCCTCTGCAAGAGCAGTCGGCACTCTTAACTGCTAGGCTATCTCTCCAGCCCCTGAAGTTTAACTTTTAAGTCTCCTTATAAACAGACCAAAATTGAAGCCCTTCTTTTTTGCATACTTGCACACTATTAGAATCTTAGGGCTGGAGAGTTGGTCCAGCAATTAAGAGCACTTAATGCTCTTCCAGAAGACCCAAATTCAATTTCTACCACCCATGTCAGGCAGCTCACAGCCGCTTCTATCTCTAGCTCCATGGGATTGATATCCTCTTCTGTCTTCTATGAGTACCTGCACTTACATGCATATATCTACACACAAACAGGAACACATACACATAACTAAGTGAAAATGAATCTTTAAAAAATCTCATTTATAAGTCTATATGTAGTATATGATTAGCAGAGGCTGTGTTTGAAACACAACTCTAACACTTTATTGGCTGTTTGCCTTGAAAGAAATTGGTAGCATCTTCAGCATTTCTATATATAATGATGTGATTAATAGCTATCAGGACTCTGTGGGAATTGGATGATATGAAGATAGGAATATGGCTGTGAAGGTGAGCAGAGTGATTATCTCTGTAATCCTAGCAGTCAGGAAGATGAAGCATTGACAGTGCCTTGAGTTTGAGGCCACCCTGGTCTACATAGTGAAATCTAGGCCAGCCTAGGCTGCAGAGTGTGACTACATAGCAAAAGACCAGAAAAGGAATATGGTTATAAGAAAGCAGTACCAAATGCACAAAGTATGCCAGTTCTGACAGATAGTATAAATTTGATATATAGTTGCTGATTTTATTTTTTCTCAGTATTGAGATTCTAAATGAGCTAAACATTAGGTTGAATTTTGAATAAGTTATAGTGGTAAGGTTTGGAGATTTTTTTTAAGATCACAGTTAGCTTCTAGATTCTTGAATGAAAAACATGAGAAGTTATCTCTACTATGTAAGACTTCTGTGAGAAAGGCAGGAAGGGCAGGACACAAATGGAGAAGTGAAGCCACAGTCTCCAGATTCTCTGTTAATGAAAGATAAGTCTCCCATACCCATCAGAAGCGTTTAAAATTGCTCATAATTAAAGAATTTGTGTTTATTTAAAATTACTGTTGAAGATAATTTTATGATTTTCAGTTTTTTTAAAGTTTTATTGGGACAGTTTTTTTTTTATTGATGCTTTGTGCATTTCATACATCATTTTCCAATTCAGTTCAGTCACATATCCCCTTCATTTCCCCCACCCCACCCCTATCCATCCCAGATCATGCATTCTGCCATAACTTTTATGCATCTTTCTCTGTTTCTTTTTGTTTTATTTTGCTTTGTTTTCATTTTTTTAACAATAAGTGATAATTTGTGAGTACAAGCATCCTTCATGTAAAACCAATTTGCAAGCAGTTGTGCCCAAACCCACACAGCTCATGGGTCCCACCATCCAGCAGGGGGGGCTTGTATGTTCAATCAAGTTGATCAAATGAGTGTCCAGTCTATATTGTTGTAGTTTCACCATTCACCCCAATCACAGGCCCTTACCAATTCTACCATGCCCCCTCTTCCGCAGATTGTTCCCTAGGCTTAGAAAAGGGGCACAGTGGATGAGAAGCAAAACGTCTACTTTCTCTGAGGCTGTCTTTTGGACTTTGGCCAATTCTGGCTGTTTCTTTCATGGGCTGCCCAGCTTGTCCAGGAATAACCTTTGATCCTACTAATGAAGCACACGCAATTAGATATATAGGTATTTAAACATTCTAATTGTTATGTAGGTTCTTGGTATAGACACAGATGATTGGAGGTATGTTAACCATGAATTCAATTTTCTTCTGTTAAGTATGCAGGGTCTTCATGTGGTTATAACATCTTACTAACCATTAGCGGATTGTAAGCTTGTGGCAGCCGTTGTTATTTTCCAAGGAGGAGTATAGCCAATTATATTTTGGTATATACAGACATATGGCTGCCACTGCACACAGTATTGTCAGAGCAGATGAGGTGTCGCTGGTGCTGACGGAGTGATGTCTTGCTGTGACTCAAGGAGACCTATATTGCTTATTGGTTTAGTGGCCTTTGGTAACGACTCTTCTCGGCTTCCAGAGCAACCGATCTGTATACTTGCAAGTGCGGTCTCCTCCATACATTCTTCCCATGTTTTTATATCAGGTCTTCAACAGCAGGCTTATTGCCTCTCTTCCTGCAGATATCCCAGTTTGAGGCAAGGAGCCTTAACTTTTGTGGGGCTTGGATCCCTGGCCAACATCTCCTTGGTAGAATAATCCATTGTTGATGCAGAGCTCCTGTATTATATATTTTGCTTAAGTGCATAGGTAAGGAGACTTTAGCATTATATTAGTTTCTATGTCTATTAGTCAATTAAAGACAGGCAGTTTTACCGATTTTACAAGAGAATATCTCTATAACAGCTGGCTCCAATCTTACAGCTGGAGAACGACCTCATCATCATCATATTCTCCTATTCTATGGGGGGAGTTAAGAAAGTCTCTGTATTAAAACCTTTGCGCACCTAGAAGGTAGCTTCATTAGGATTCATTTAAAAAGAGTTGTTACTGAGTAGTATCCAGAGAGGACCTGATGTCTGCAGCAATCTGAGGCATTTCTTCCCTTCAATGCCCAGATTGCTGCAGACATCAAGCGCCTCTCTGGATCGTACTAGTAACAACTTTGCAGGGACACTCAGTTTGCTCCGCAGCATGCACAGAAAAACTAAATTCTTTACCCAATTGAAACAAGATGTAAATCACACTAATCATTTCTTCACCGGGGTTGGGGAGGATGGTGACCATTGTGACATGCTAATTATTTTCAAGAATTTCTCCAAATTCTGACCACATGGCCAAAAATAAAATGTTGATTAATGATAATACTCCATCTACAGAAATATTCAAGCCTATCATTTTAAGGGTTGTGCTGTATTTCTCAGTCACATAATTGTCTCTCAGAAGTATTATTCTTTGACCTGACAGGTTTAGGATACTAGAATTATAAAATTTCCAGTAATGTCTTCAGTTGGCATAGTTTAATAAGCATAGTGGTTAGTGAGTGGTTGCATTTCCAAAGATAAATAGTACAAATGAGAGCTACACATTTGTTCAATTTCATTTAGTTAAAATCCTGTGAGCAATAACATTTCTTGAAATGTTTCAAAGATAAAACTAACTCAGTGCCCATGGCATTGACAGTTTAATAACTGATCTTTCATCACAAATATCTCCTCTAAAAGTAATTATTTATACATGCTATTTTAAATTGACTCTTTTCTGTATAAATATATTTCAGTACTTTGTATCCTTGCCTGAATCAAGCCCCACAAATCACTGAAAAAGATATATTGAGGGGCTGGAGAGATAGCCTAGCGGTTAAGAGCACCGACGCTCTTGCAGAGGACCCGGGTTCGATCCCCAGCACCCACATGGCGGCTAGAACCGTCTGTAACTCCAATTCCAGGAGAACTCCAGGTCCAGGGGAATCCGAGACCCTCTTCTGACCTCCGGCCTATTGCACGACACGGGTGCACAGACCTGCATCAGACAGTACTTCATACACATACAAAATAAATAAATATAATAAATAAATAAATAAATATAAAATAAAAATTATAAAAAAATAAAAAAAGATATATTGAAGTTAGAGTGAAGTGCACTATGCCATTAGGCTCTTTATATGATGGAAGTCACCTCATTGGTTTAGATTTAACCTTGGGAGAGCAATTCATCAGATGCCTTTGATTTCATTCTTGAATCCCTAAATGTATGTCTGAACAGTGACATGCAATGTACATATCATCTGTAGCTAATCAATATAATGTCAGTAATATAGAAAAGGTAACATTTGGATATTTTTAATGTCTTAAACTCAAATACACATTCTAGATGTGAGTAGAGGACATAAATCTCATGGGCTTTTTATACTGAAATCCAATTACTCAGTTAAAAGCTTTCATTTAAAATTGAAAATATGGAACAGAGTGATTGCAAGAGTAATCTAGTATAGGATGCTACAAAAGAAATTAAAAATAAATTATTGTTTCTGAATTATAATGCCCAAATCTTAAAGGTTGACTTGTACTTTTTAATAATAAAATAGTAATAACAAAATTTCGATTTGTCTATAGACAGAGTTTATTCTGGCATGATGATATTTCATTTTAACCAAATGTTTTTTTTTCCAACACCTTCATACTTTAATTACTGTTTCACTGATATTTTACTTACAGCATTTGTTGAATAAATGAAGAGCAGGAAGGAAGGCCACTGGGATTTGCTGGTTGGCTTTTTGCAGTTAAGTGTTTTGAGTCCTATTGTGGCAATTTTTTTTTTCTTTTGGCCTTTTTGAGCAGGTCTCCCTTTCCAGCTGTGACCTGGAGCTCTGTTGTAGACCAGGCTGGCCTTGAAACTCACACAGATCTGCTGCCCGCTCCGCCAACGTGTTGAGATTATTAAAGGCATGTGCCAAACCACCAGCCCTTATGGTGATTTCTATTATATATAATATATATATATATATATATATTATAATATATCATAATATAATATGATTATAATATATATATATGTTATATGAAGGATGGCAAAAGGCATCTGTGGGAAGCTAATGAACAGTGCTTGCCAAGTTGGAAAGGGGCAGGCCAGTAGCAATGGCTAGAAACCGGAGTTTAGCAGGACAGATTAAGAATCAGAGATTTACGGTAGCTCAAATAACTCTCTGTCACTAATTCTCCCAATGATTTCAACAGAGAATTCCTGCACATTCATTAGTCAGGGTTCCATTCAATATATGCATTTCCCTTAAAGAATAAGAAAACAAAATTAAGGCTAGGTAATTGATAAAGAGCTTGCTATGCAAGTATGAGGACATGAGTGTTAGCTGAGAACAGACAAAACAAGCTCGGTTTGATGGCACATGCTTAGAATCCCAGCAATGGGAGGCAGAGACAGGTGTTTGCCCAAGCTTGACAGGCCAGCTAGGCCTCAATTCAGTGATGAGTTTCCAGACAGTTGAGACCTGGTCTTGTACAAAAAACAGTACAAAGTGGATGGCAACTGAGACCAGCACCTAAGACTTCAACTCTAAAGCTTCACATACTCACAGACATGCATGTTAATAGATTGAACTGACAAAACATACAAAGAAGTTACACTTTCAACCTTTAGTGTTATGGATATTTTATTTAATCATCTCAATGTTCTTTTAAATGAAACAGTCCATTTTCAAATTGTTCTTGCTAGAAAAGTTAAATACTCAATCATTTTTCACTATAATTGGTGTATTTAAATATTCCTTGTAAATTGTGGCATTGGAAAGTATAAACACTTAATGTCAGTAGGTGTAACTGAAAGAAATTAATGTGCTCAAAAGATAACAAAAGCCATTAAGACCATTGACAGGTGTAAATTTTACCTAATACACTTCTTTTTTTATTAACTTTTATTACAGCTAATGTTGCTACACCACAGAACACCTGCTATTGCATGCTCTTTCATGGGTTTCTGGAGAGTTTGCAAATACTTCTGAGTTCTTCATTGAGGAAAGATTAAATCTTAGCATTCTTTTTATATTCAAATACAGAAAAAAACACTTAACTTAGGAGTAAGCCAACTTTAGAGCAGTAAAATATGTGCTTAGAAAGTACTAACTAATGATAACAAAAAAGCAAAAAAATGAGTCTGGTATTTATGTAAGCTCAGAGATGATTGTAGCCAAGTGTCTTTAAAAACAATTATTAACCAGTGTCATATAACTTTTTTATCAAAGTCAAATGTCTTAAGCAGAGGTAGTAAAGTACATAGTGGCATAATTATGAGTCTTAAAAAATATGAAGATTGCAATTTAATAGATCATAGAGATTTATATATATACAGATAGTCAAGAGCAAAGCAAAGAAAAGACAATAAGTATAATAGTATCACCCAACATGGATATTACATATACATGATTATATATATATTATATTTAGTATAGTTATATATAATGATAATAACTTTGGCCCTGTATATTAAAACATATATTTGCATGGATGTGTGTAGACTTGACACTGTCAATGAATGCAGTAGATAATTATATCTGCAAAATGCATTATGCAGCCATATGTCATAGACCAGCATGAAGCAAGATAGTACAGGTGTTCTCCATGTCTTTCAGCCCTGCATTAAACAGCTAAAATTAAAGTACTTAGTCTTAAATCATAATAATTCACTGTGAGTTGAATTGGTAATGCTATTACTGAAAAATGGTATAATCAAAACTGTTAAGCTAAATGTACATTAAGAGATATTTTAATATAATTTATCATAATATTGGATCACAACATTTAAAGTGCTTAAGTTAACATTGATGCCAGTACTAACAATCATTTTCTTTCTATGTTCTAGGTCTCAGGGTGGTGAACTTTTTCTTTGAGCTCCTAACCTGTGAGTCTATGGTAAGAATACAGTTGATAGATGTATAAATATGGGATTTTTATTTTACCTTTTTTGTACTGTCTAGTTTTTTAAAGTAGTAGAAATTGGGATAAATAACTTCATATTTTTACCATACCTGGTGAAGAAAACCTGTGGTATTTTCTATCAAAATATTTATATCCTTGTGAAGATTCAGTAATACAGTTATTTTAATATAGTTTTGATAGTACTTGAAGCAAATTTTAAAGTATAGTACAAAAAGGTAAAGATTTGGACAACTGAAGAAAGCTCTTTGGACATGAGTGACAATTTTATATATTAGGATTTTTGTAGTGAAGTCTGTTTGATGCCAATGAATAGAGGCAATGAGTTATTTAAAGTAAAACTTATTTTACCACCTGTCAAGATTTATCAGACTGGGTTTGTGTATGAAAACTTGATGTTTGAGCTTTAGGGAGTTGAAAGGAAATTATGAAACATGGACATAAAATGTGAAAAATCAAATGCGTTCGAAGGCAAACTTTAAGACTTCTATTTGCAAAGTTCAATGGCTAATTATGCTAAGTAACATCTGGTAAAAATGAGAATCTGGATTATACTAATAGTTGATTATAGGATGTATAAATAAATGTGAGTTTGTTTGGGCTTTGGAAGTGAAGTTAATTTTTTAACAGGACAATTTTCAGCTTATATGTCTCTCAGTAGTAAACAGGAGAAAGGCTGGCTTCTGATCAGCTTGTAAAATCCATAAAGCATGGATACATGCATTGTACATTAAACTCTGTATTGGGGAAAATTTATATCCCTAGCATGAATATACAACTGAGTAAAACTGGGTGTTGGACAGGTCTCATTATGAAAATATATCTTTTCAATTTCTTACTGAAATTTTGCAGTTTTTACACAGTATAATTTGACTGTATTTAGAATCCCTTACCACATCTCCCCTTATTGTCCCTGCCCAAATTAATATACTCTACTCTACTATATATATATTATACATATATACAGAATATATATAGTATACAGCACATATATATATATATATATATGTATATCGAGGCTTATAAATCTAGTATTTGTTCCCAAATACCCTTCAGTGTGGTTCCATCTACCACCAGAGCCTGCTCTAGCATCAAGAGTTCCATCCTTGAAAGATATCATCTCCCCTGCTCCCAGCAGCCTTCAGTTGCCAGGATTTCTTTAGATTGCACTGGGGTTTCTTACCCACTTCGACATGACTACGCTGAGATCTTTGTCTGGTGTGAGCTTGTACATGCTGGCACCATTGCTGTGAGTTCATTTGAATAACTGACAGGCTTCCTGGAAAACTATAGTCCCTTGTGGTTATCCACCACCTCTGGGTCATAAAATTGTCCTGCCCCTTCTTCTGCAATGATCCCTGGGCCTTGGGAGGCAGAAGTTTGATACAGGTGTCCTGCTCAGAGATAAGCAGTCTGCAGTCAGGTCTCTGTGTTAATCACCATGGACTGCATAAGGAAATTTCTCTGGTGGGAATTAAGAGATGCCTTAATCTATGGGTATAATAATAAGTCACTAGGAGTCAGTTTAATATGATAATTATTTGGCAGAAGACTAGTATTAGGCAAGAGCCTCTGTCTTGTGACTTGGCCAGATTCAGGTTCCTAAACCTGATATGAATGTCAAGTAAGGACACTACCCTATGAGGTAGACCTTAAATCCAATCAAAAAGTTGCTGTTTAATCTCATAATATTTGTGCTACTATTGCACCACTGGACATACCTTGCTAGGCCAGTTTTTATTGCAGTTCACAGGCTTCACAGCTGGGTCATGTATGTAGTGTCTATTGCAGTAGGGATTTACCTTCAAGTTCTAATACATAACCAAGAACAAGGGGATTGGCCAGTATGGTCAATGGGACCTGACATCAAAAGTTTCTAGAGAGGTTGTCCATTACTGGCTTTAGGTTTTCTTTTTCCTGATATCTAGAAGGGACAGTAGCACCCTGTTACAAGGTAACTTTTTAATCTTTTCTAAGGACAGATATACTGTAAGAAGCTTCTATAGTGGAAGGTTTCCTTATGGCCTTTCTCAAGTCCTTTAATGTTACTCATCCTTCCACATACTCTGTCTTCAGCACTGCCCTCCCATTCCCCAATCCATTTAATCTTTGTATTTTTCTCTTTTCCCCTTCATATCGCTACATTCTCTAACCCTTGCCAGGAAGATTACCCCTACCCAATGACAGACATTTTTTTAACTTCTTGACATTTCTGGGTTTTCAAGCTTAAACATGTGTCTGTAAGATTTCAAAGCTAAGTCCAGCTATGAGGGAGAGCAATCCAACTTTGATTTTCTGAGTCTCGGTTATTTTACTTAGGATTATTGTTTCCAGTTCTATCCACATGTGTGAATTTCAGTTTTTTAAGAGCTGAATAATATCCCATTGTGTATTTGTACAACAACTACATTATCCATTCATCACTTGATAGACATCTAGGTTGTTTTCAACTTCTGGCTATTATAAAAAGGGCAGCAATGAGCATAAATGATTGTGTATTTCTGTAGTAAGGTATGGAGTCTTTTGGGCACACATACATGCCCAAGAGTCCTATGTCTGGTTCATACAATTAGATAAATTTGAGTGTTTTAGGAATTTCCTCATTGAGTTCCACAGTGGCTGCAACACTTATCCCACACGCAGTGGATAAGAATCCTTCCTTTTCTCCACATCCATGCCAGAATTTGTTGTTTGTTTGTTTGTTTTTTTGTTGTTTAGATCTTAGCCTTTATGACTGGTGTAAAATACAATTTCAAATGGTTTAATCCTCATTTCCCTTATGACTAAAAGTGTTGAATATTGTTTTAAGGGTTTCTCTGTTGTTAGCATTTCGTCTTCGGAGAACTCCCTACTTAGCTCTTTGTCCCACTTTTTAATTGGGTTGATTTTATTTGTTGTTGTTTTACTTCTTTGTACATTCTGGATACTAACCCTCTGACAGAAGCACAGAAGCTTTTTATTATCATGAAGTCAATTGTTGGAATTAATGCCTGAACTTAGGAGTCCTGTTCAGAAAGCCCTTTCCAGTTCCTTTAAGTTCCAAAGTATTCCCTACTTTCTCTATCTGATTCAGAATATTTGGTCTTATTTTGAGGTCACTGATCCATTTAGATTTGTGTTTTATGCATGATGAGAGAAGGGGATCTAGTTCAATTCTTCTACATGCCCTGGTCCAGTCTGACCAGTACCCATTTTGCAGCATGCTATCTCTTTTCCAGCATGTATTTTTGGCTATGTTGTCAAAAATAAGGTGGCTGTAAATATGTGGATTTAAATCCGGCTCCTCATTCCTATTCCATTGATTCAATGTGTCTGTTTTTATGCCATTACCGTGCTGTTTTTATTAATATAGCTATATAGTATAATTTGAAATCAGGGATGGTAATTCCTCCAGAATTTCTTTAATTGCTTATTATTATTTTGGCTATCTTGTGTTAGAATATATCTTGAAAGTGTCTTAGTGATTGTATAGTGTAGCCACTTCTAAGAACCCCAAGGTATACTATCAGTTACGTCTTTTAGAAACTCTCAACATAGTACTATTAGAAATGATGTCATATAGAACGGATATTTCCCAAACTCCCAAGGAAATTATGATTGTTATGGGTGAAATTGTGATGCATTATCTAGATATTGGTTAATGTTTTCTGCAAATAGTGCATAAACATGCACACCACACACACACAATTACATATTCATTATGCAAACACAAAAAAGTTTTTAAAAGATAACTCTTTAGGCTTATTTGTTAATTTATATATGTGTGTATACATACATACATATATATGCAACATTTTTCATATATTTCATCAGTTTTCAAAATGCTCCCCATACTTAGCTATCAGGGAAAGGGTAATTAAAACTGCTTTGAGACTTTATTGTACCCCAGTCAGAAGGGCTAAGATTAAAAAAAAAAAACCACACAGACACAAAACACAACAAATGTTGGTGGGGATAGAAGGAAAGGGAACACTTATTCATTGTTGGTGGAAGTATAAATTGATGCAGCCATGATGAAAATCAGTGAAGTTCTTCACAAAACTAAATGTAAATCTACCATCCTGGGCGTATTCCTACACACAACAGTTTAAAAACAATAGCACATTTTAACAATTATTTCACTTGAATATTTTAGGTATACTTAATAATTCTGAGGATTTCATGACTCTGTAGAATATTGTTTACTTAATAGTATGCTGATGGAAATGTATTAGTGTAATTTATTTAGGTAAAGAACAATAATTTAGTTACAAGTGCTGAGTTTTTATTTAAAGCTTGTGGCTATAGAACTAAATTGTAATGTGTAAAGCTAAGAGTGGACAATGCATAAATGCATATATTGTCTTAACAAAATACTATTAATTACTAATCTTCAGAGGGTCAAAGAATACATTCACATACCTCCAAATTTACATATTCATTTCATACTAAAACATTCAAATTTATATAGAGCAATTATATATATAAAATATAGTATATATAGTATATTGATATATTATATACATATATATACTAAATTTTATGTTAAGCACAATAATGTATCACATACCTGTTTTGTGACTGATGAGAAGGATGGTATTAAAATCAGTATTATTTCTTTATTAAAAATTGCAAGTCATTTATGCAACTATCTGTGATAGACTAATTGTTCTGTTATTCACACTTTTTGAATTGCATGTGATTATCTTCTGAAATAATTTTTACTTAAAAGCAGCATTTTGAGAGATGTAATCAAATATTGAAATCAAATAATTATTGTTACTAGAAATTGTCATTGTTTTATTATGCATATATAGCTGTTACACAATTTCTTTTGCAGGCTTGAACCTTCAGTAAAATTCATCTCATGATTTCAGTGCTCAAAACAATGAAGTACAACAGAAAACGAGATAATATATTGTCTTAATGATCATTATAATTAAAATATTCATATTACCAAAATATATAATAAGACAATTTTTTGGATTAGAGAACAACTTATTCGAGACTGAAGAAAGACATACTTTACTTATATTATCTATTTATTTTATTTGTATGAATGTATTGCCTGCATGTGTAAATGCAGACATGCTATGCAATGGTGGTAGGTCAGAATTAGTGCATTGGAACCCCTGAACTAGAGTTAGATGCTGTTGTAAGCCACTATGTGGATGCTGGGAATCAAACCCAGGTCAGTTCTCTTAATTGCTGAGCTATCTCTTTAGCCCTATAATGTAATGAATTTTGATATTTGGAGAGTGTAATATTTGTATTAGAGTTTTACTTAATTTAAAATTCTGTCATTTTTAAAGGTTATGTAATACAGAGTACAGTAATTAAGTCCAATTATGTGATTTTCAGTATTGTTGAATTACAATCTCTTATGTAAATGCATGCAAGTAGAACAAAGGTGAGTCCTAGAGCCCTGCTGTGAAGGTCAAAGACTTGAGCAGCAACATTCCTGAGCCCCAGTAAGGTCAGTAGTGAGTTTAGCTGCAGTTATTCTCCAGAAGCAGAACATAGGCTGCAACCATAAGCATTTTAGATTTATTTAGCGAGTTTCTAAAACTAAATGATACTTATTAAGAAAAAAAAAGCAATGCTATTAGTAAATAGAACCTACTTCCAGAAAATAAATAAATGCCAGTTAAATATGGTTTAGTTAATTTTCACAGAAATGACAAGACATTGAGAAAAAAAAATCTGCAAATACATAGAAAAATATTCTTCAAAGGAAAATAGTGGAGACCGAAACCCAGGAACACATTTGACAACTTAAGCTGCATGCATTTAAACAATATAAGTTTTATGCCGGGCGTGGTAGTGCATGCCTTTAATCCTAGCACTTGGGAGGCAGAGGCAGGTGGATCTTTGTGAGTTCAAGGCCAGCCTTGTCTACAGAGTGAGCTCCAAGACAGCTGGGATTACAGGGAGACCCTGTCTCCTAAAAAGACCAAAAAAAAAAAAAAAGCAGATAGAGAGCTCAGACCAGAGGCAGACTGGGTGGACTATGATACTTAAGGCCCAGCCACCCACTATACTGCACCCAGGCCCCTCAATCTAAAAGTTCTACAATCTCCCCAAGCAGTACCACCAAGTGGAGACCGCATGTTCAAACACCGGAGCCTATGGGGAACATTCCACCTTAAAAACATGGTACCCTCTGAAATGGCAAAACTAAGTCCATTTTGCTCTAGCTGACTTTTACTTTACCTGTGTTTTTGCCCAGCCATTTCCACTGCAGCCAGTCAGGCAAAATGACTCATACAGGTGGTTTTTCAGGAAGTATATAGTTTCTACAGCACTGGGAACTTACAAGGAGTCAGGTAGCAGGTCCAGGTACCACGTCTTCCCTCCCATGTCTATGAGCCTATTGTTTCGTTTTTGTTTTTGTTTTTGTTTTTGTTTTTTAATTAATTTATTTTTATGTGTATGAGTGTACTGTCTGCATGTAGGTTGGTGCACCCATGTCGTGCAATGCCACAGAGGTCAGAAGAGAGCGTCGGATTCCCCTGGAACTGGAGTTAAGATGGTGCTTAGCCTCGTTGTGGGTGCTGGGAATCAAACCTGGGTCCTCTGCAAGAGCAGTCGGTGCTCTTAACCGCTGAGCCATCGCTCCAGTCCCAGAGCCTATTGTTTCTATAATTCTGAGAAACTTGTTTTTTCCTTATTGAAACTTTTTGTTAACTAAAAACCTCTTTGTTAAGTGACCTGCGCCTGGTCTGGTGTAACTATGTTGATCTGATGTAACTGTAGTTATTGGCTTTGCCCCTGGCCTAATGTAATTGTGATTTTACCTGCCTTGCTTCTCCTTGGGGTCGAGTGTTCTTTGGGGCATTAGCCCCCTCTCTGACCATTGGTTATTGATAAAGGACTCCTAATTGGACCATCACTGTGTGGCATCCCCTGTGCATCTCAGTTGCTATTATTCTCTCTATTCTGGGAAAGTGCTGTAAAACAGTGCTGGTTGTGAATTATGGGAGCCCTCCTCAGAACACCAAATCTTCTAGCACCTTGACTTCGAACTTTCCAGACTCCAGAACCGTGAGAAAGAAAGAAATTCCTATTGTTCGTAAACCTCCCAGTCTGGTATCTTGTCACAACAACCCACAGACTCAGAGAAGCATCTACTGGTATGTGTTTCTCAGCTTTTGTTTGTTTTTATATGTATGAGTATTTTGCCCACATGTATGTAAGTGCACCTATGGGGGACAGAAGAGGGATCCCCTGGAACTTGAATTACGGATGGTTGTTAGCCACCATTGTGGGTGCTGGAAACTCAAGCCAGGTCCTCTGCAAGAGCCATCTCTCCACTCATCCACTCCCCACCATACCCAGTTTTTGTGTTTTTGAGATTGGGTCTCCCCGTAGTCCTGGCTGGCCTAGAACTCACTAACTAGATCAGGCTGGGCTTTCATAGCAATTCTCNAAAAAAAAAAAAAAATAGACGTTTTAGAAATAATAATAAAAATTGGAATATATGAACATAATTGTTGAATGCAAAAGTACTTTGTGTTAGTTACCATTCAGTGTTATATTAATTACAATGAATATATGCAGTGTCATGAGGGCTTATTTTTCCCTGAAAAATAGAAATATTTTTCATAGCCTGCCACAATATCTGTAAATTATATATGCTTCCTAAAGTTTGTTTCTTAGAAAATTGTGTATAAACTAGAAAGTTTAGTGTGCTCCCATATTGGTATGGTGGTGCTCATCTGAAATTCAGCACTGAAGAGGATGATGCAGAACTAGGAGAGAGAGGCGGCCAGTCTAGGAAAGTGAGTTCTAGTCCATCTAGTCCATCTGCTACATAGAAAGAATTTGTCCCAAAAACATAGTTACTGTGTTCCTTTTGCTAACTCAAATATACTTCCTTTCCACCTTTGGAACTTCCCCATTAGTGAATATTTCTTAAAAGTGCTTGTTCTGTGCTGGGGAAACAGGGAAATTTTGATATTAGAACAGCCAAGATTTTTATCTTTACTGATTTTACCAACAAATGGGAAAAATACTTAAAAGTTTAAACAAACACATGTACAAAGTTCATCTGAATTTTGATGAAAGCTGTAAATATATATTCTCAAGTGCCAAACAACTTGGACAGATTCCCTCACTTAGGAAAGATCTCTGAGGAATTGTTTCAATCAAAACTTTACAGACAGTAGAGCTCATTAGAGAAAATGACGAAGGATCAGGCATAAAGGTCTTTGGGCTCAGAGAAGAGGGATAATTTGTGTTTTCAAGGAAAGAAATGAAAATCAAAGAAGCTGAGGAATACTGTGTAAAAGGAGATGTGCTTGGGGCAAGGCCTGCCTTTGATGGGCCTCAGGACACACCACTCAGCAGAGGGTGCGTGGCATACTGAATATTTGAGCTGGAGGAATTTGAGAAGCATGAGGGTCTCTTAGTGGAGGTCATGGAACCCTCCAGAGAGGGATTCTGCCCTCCCACAGGAACAAAGAATCATGTTTATCTGCAACAAGGAAAGGCCACAGAATTTTTCTTTTTGTCTTTTTGTCTTTTTTTGAGACAGGGTCTCCCTGTAGCCCCAGCTGGCCTGGAACTCACTTTGTAGACAAGGCTGGCCTTGAACTCACAGAGATCTGTCTGCCCCTGCCTCCCAAGTGTTTCTCTCTCACCTGCATCCTCTAACCGACTTCTTTGACTCTTGGACTTCATGGACACTGACATAAGAGCACTCAACTTTCACCATTTCTTTACCTTTTTGTTTCCTTAAAAGACTTTCATTTTACTTAAAATTCAACTTACTTTTCTGATTCTTCTATTGTTAATTCATCCTTTGTTAAAGAGAAGCCACTAAGAAACTCAGAAATGTAGAAGGAAAAGTTACTTTTCTTTTCCTACATCTTGATTAATATATTGGATTAAATTGTAAATTTCGTAAGAAGTCATGGTGCTTTTATTCAAGAGTACACAATAATATTATTTTATTTACATTTTAAGGTACTCCAAAGAGAATGAAGTGATGGGAATTAGGACCAGAAGAAGAATGGTGCTTAGAAAGAGGCAGTTATCAGCCTGTCTACAATGGAGGCACAGAGGCAAATTTCACAATGGTGAAAGAAGCAAAAAGAATTACTAACTGCTTAAATATAGGAAGGGAGAAAGAGACAACAAGCATGACTTCTGAGCCTGAACACTTGATTGTCTGGCTAGTAGGATCAATCCATAGCTGCACAATGGATAATAATAAGAGAGTAATAATTAGACAATCAAGAAGTCCACTTAAGATTTTAACAAATATTTTTATTGATTTGAGAATTTCATACAATTTATTTTGATCACATTCGGACCCCTTCCCCCTCTCCACCCACATCTTACCTGCCCCTGACTTCATGACCTTTATTAGAACTTGTCTTTTTTAACGAATTTTTTTAAGGGGCATTATATATAAGCTGTTTTCCAAGTGATTTGGTATTCATCTATCCATTAGCATCTGGTCAACCAACCAAGTAGCAAACAGTAGGGAAAACTGACTTTCCTTCTCCCAGTTGCCAAAAGATCCACAGCTAGAACTGTGGCTTCCTGCTCACCCTATGTCTCATCCATGCTAGGACCTTGATTAGCTTGGATTTGCACAGCTATTGTGCATGCTGTGCTAAGTGCTGTGGTGTCCAGACAACAGTTTCCTGGTATTGTTCTGATGCTTACAATCTTTCTACTGGCTCTTCTGTATTTAAGAATGTTCTTAAAAAGAACTCTTACCTCACTCTGGTCATGGCATGATTCCTAGTTCTTACTATAGTAGATTAGGATTAAAAAGAAGGAGCTGAGATTGGCTATTCGAAGGATACTTTAAGACATAATGCAAATGGCCCAAAAGAGTTCCCTGTTGTGCCTAACTGCCCTACTTTGTTTCTATAGACATAAATATATTGCTCTAACTCATAAAGCTACATGACAATTATTGGGACTTCATTATTCAAAAGAAAAGATCAGCATTAAATATTTATATTTATTACAACAGATGTCAGGCACTCTAGGGATCTTAAAACTTGACTTTAGTGAACTCTGTCAGTATCTGAAGCATCATTCTTGCTTCAGAAATAGGAAAAGTTTCAGCAAGCAACAAATCTGAAAGAGGTTTTGAGAGAGGGCTCAGTGGTTAAGAGCACTGGTTGCCAGGACCCACATGGCAGTTAACCATCCTTACCTCCCATATTCTGACCTCAACATTGAAGGTATGTGGTGGACTTAAACACGTGCAGGCAAGACACTCACACACATAACTTAACAATAAATAAATTTTAAAAAATATTAAAAATAATCTGAAACTGTAGCAGCATTTCCTGTAGCCAGCTACAGAAAATGGGAGAGAACTGGGGTGGAATTCACTGCGTTGGGCAGAAACAGAAATAACTCCTTAAGCTGTCATCATCTTTGTTTTCTTTGTGAAACTGACACCGGTCCCTATAGGAATCTGATAGAAGAAAACAAACAAACAAACAAACAAACAAAAAACAGTGTTCTCTGTGCTTGGTCAACTTTCCAAGTGAGTTCTGTACAGGAGCATCTGCTTCTTTGACCAAAGTAAAACTATGAGAAAGTGTTACTGTTTCCCCTTTTCCTCGATGAGGCAGGCAGATGACAGCCATGTGGCTGGCTTTACATATCCATTGCTTTTTGTCCACTTTTACTTATATAAGGGCACAGGCATACCATTGTTTACATCCCTCTGCAATTTCATTTTCTTCATTATTTCTTATACAACTAGCCAGAAAAGCATGGGCCTTTAAAATGTCTTCCGGGGCTGGAGGGATGGCCTAGTGGTTAAGAGCGCCAACTGCTCTTGCAGAGGACCCGGGTTCGATCCCCAGCACCCACATGGCGGCTAGGCTAAGAACCATCTTTAACTCCAGTTCCAGGGGAATCTGAGACCCTCTTCTGACCTCCACGGCACTGCACGACACAGGTGCACAAACCTACATGCAGACAGTATATTCATTCACATACAAAATAAATAAAATAAAAAAAATAAAAAAATAAAATAAAGTGTCTTCCATATAATCCATATAATCCATGTCATCCCTTTCATGAATCAGATACTTTAGTGCTATGGCATAGAGTCAGCTGAAAATTAGCTTAAAGGGAGGAGGCCATCACAGGTGTAGCACCTCTAGCAGACCTGCATGCTAGCCATGCATCTTCTTTTTGTAAATTTTTATTTATTTATTTTTATGTGTATGAGTGCACTGTCTGCATGAGTGTACTGTCTGCATGTAGGTTGGTACACCCGTGTCATGCAATGCCGCAGAGGGCGTCGGATTCCCCCGGAACTGGAGGTAAAGGTGGTTCTCAGCCACCATGTGGGTGCTGGTCCTCTGCAAGAGCAGTCGGTGCTCTTTTGTTTTTAATTTTTTATTTATTTTTGTATGTGTATGAATGTACTGTCTGCATGTAGGTTTGTGCACCCCTGTAGTTCAATGCTGCGGAGGTCAGAAGAGGGTCTTGGATTCCCCTAGAACTGGAGTTCTCCTGGAATTGGAGTTACAGACGGTTCTCAGCCGCCATGTGGGTGCTGGGGATCGAACCTGAGTCCTCTGCAAGAGCAGTTGATACTCTTAACCTCTAGGCTATCTCTCCAGCCCACAGTGGGTGCTCTTAACCGCTGAGCAATCTCTCCAGCCCCGCCATTCATCTTCTAACTACCATACCCAGATCCACATGGGCATTCAGTCATGATGAGATGCCACAGAGATGCCTGATATTACTTGGCATCTGACTCAAGCTATTCTTTGTCCATGATAGCCATATACATTTCAGTTACAGAAAAAAAAAAATATCGTAAAAGAAAAAAAAAAACTATCTCTGAGCTTTTATAGATTATTCCAATTGAATGTTTAATCTTTGGTCATATAATTAACCAAAGTATGCTGATCTGTTGAAAGTCATTGTTACATTTTATAATCACATAGTCTGAATTTATTGTGCTATAAATTATTGCTAGATGCAAGCATATTGCCTTTAACACAGACCAATGCAGGACCTGCATTCCTTTCAACTCTTCCCTCTATTCCAATCTGATGGGTTACAAGGAGACATAATTAGCACCAGGAAGACCTTATTATCTTGTGTTAAATTTAAGACTTAAAGTTTTTTTTTTCCTTTATTTCAATATTTATAGTGAGAAACAAATTTGATATTCAAAGGGGTCTATATGTTACTCAAGTAGGTAAATACATTGTAGGTAAACTGAGGTCTCTATTACCCATGGAAGAGAGCTGAGCTATATTTTAGCAGATAAGGATAATATCAGGAGAAAGAATGAGGAAGGGGGTTAAATGGAATAAACATGCTACTGATTCCCAACTGCTTTTGGCACGTGTGCTAAGTGGACAGTTATCTGCTCTATCTAGAGAGGCTCTGGAGTAGTATGAATGGTGAAGAAAACCTAAAGGATCTGAAGACCCTTATCCTCAAACAGGCAACAACTTTGAAGAGTTTCAGCAATCATTGTTCTGTTGACAACTCTATTATACTGAATATTTTCTCTTCTTTTCTCTTTTCTTTTTTTATTATATCTATATCTATATCTATATATATATATATAAAAAGATTATGTTACTAATCAAATCTAGACCCGTGTCCCCCACCCTACCCCCCACCCCACCAGAGCTCATGCATTCTGCCAAACATGCTTTTCATCTCTTTCTCAGTCTTTCTCAAAATACTCCATGTGGAAGTTGACTGCTTTAAGCAGAAGTTCACCGGTTCAGTCAATTCTTTGATTCAGTCCCTTCTTTTGTTGTTTTTGTTGTTTCCAATATGCATCGCTCCCAACTACTTGGACAAAAGCTCAAGGGGCCATGCACAAGGAATACAACTAGGTAATTGGCACTGGCATCCACAGATAAGGGATACTGTATTAGTCACTTTTCTGTTGCTGTGATAAAACACCATGACCAAGGAACTTATAAAAGGAAGAGTTTATTTGAGTTTACAATTGACTGTTCCAGGGAATTAGAGTCCATTGTGGTGGGAGGCATGGCAGCTGGAGCTGGAGCAGCAAGCTGAGGGTCACATCTCACAAAGAGCACAGGAAGCAGAGAGAAAGCAATTGGAGACCACGAGGTTTGCCAAACTCACTAAGCCTGCCCCCAGTGACACACTTCCTCCAGCATGGCCACACAACCCAAGACCTCCAAAAACAGCACCACCAACTGGAGACAAACGTCTGAATACCTAGAGCCTATGGGGGACGCTCATTCAAACCACCACATTCCACTCCCTGGCCTACATAGGCTCCTGACCATATAAAATGCAAAATGCATTCAGTCCAACCCCAAAAGTCCCCATAGTCGCCACCAGTTTCAATGCCATTCAAAAGTCCACAGTCCAAAGTCTCTCCTGAGACTCAGGCCAATCTCCTAACTGTAAGCTCCTGTAAAATCAAAAGGCAAATTACAAACTCCCAACGTACAGTGGAACCGAATACACATTTCCAATCCAAAAGGGAGGAATAGAGGCATAGTGAGGAAACACTGGACCAAAACAAGACTGAAAACTAGCAGGGCAAAAACCAAGTCCAGTAGCTCCACATGTAACTTCTGGGACTTTACTTCCAAAGGACTTAGATGGCTCAGCTCTTCCAGCTTTGCTTGCAACATACATCTCTTTCTTAGGCTGGTACCACTCCCTGTATGCAGCTCTCCTTGGCAAATATCTCACAGGTCTGGCATCTCGAATGTCTTCTTGGGGTCTCCGATGCCCACCAGGCTTCACATTCACAGCTTCATGCAATGGCCTATCAGGGCCTTCTTTATTCAGGGACAACCCCTGCTTACCGTCTGCCTGGCCTCTTGGCTCTCTGAAACCGTGGAGGAAGAACTGATGACCCCTTCACTCTTGCGAACTTCATGCCTCTAAAGCCAGCACCACGTGAATGAAACTGCCAAATCTGTCTGCAATCCTGGGGTGGACACTGGCCCATTCCAACCACATTTGCAACTTTTCTCTGCCCTGGACTTGTTGGAGGATTAGCTGGGTGTGGTCTTGCCCTGAAAGTACTGATTCTTTTGTTTACTTGTAAATCTCCAGGCCTCTCCTTAATTGCTTTAATCTCCTTATGAAAGGGAGCCTCTCCTTCACATGCCTTGGACCCATCTTTAATCTTCCTAGTGCAGTTATCAGATCCAAACTGTACATTCTGCATTTCTTTCTGCCCCATCTGCTCTTCTTCACTGTAGATCCAGTCATCAATTGAGGGACATTTGAGTTAGTTCCAACTCTTTGCTATTGTGAAAAGACCTACTTTCAGGCATGGTTATTAATGTAGATGGGTGGAAGGTATATATTCATATTTTAGAGTAATATAAAATTAAAAGAAAAAATCTGAACCCCTGAACATAATAAAAAAATGGAAAATGTTTTGTACACAAATCTACATGATACAATGAATCCTGCTGTATTTAAATTCTTATTAAAATATCTGTTTACATTTAAAAATATTTTTAAATAAATTTTATTGAATTAAAAAATAATGGAGAAAGTAAACTTAGAATGTTACACATCTCTTACTACCTTTTTATTTAGTCAGAATGACTTGCCAATTCATGCTACTTGTCCACCATAATGAACTATATCCTTTCTTAATCTGTGAGCTGAAATGCACTTTTCCTTCCTGGTCAGTTATTTTGACACTATTGAATAATAAGGTTTATATCTATTCTTTGGTTCCTGAGAAACTTCCATATTAAGTTTCATAAGGATTGTACCAGATTATATTCCACCAGCACCCCTCCAGCATTCATTGTCATTTGTTTTCTTGATGATAGCCACTCTGATATAGATGAGATAGAAACTCAGAGTACTTTTTATTTATATTTCTATGATCTTTAAGGATGTTGATTGAACATATTTTAAAATATTTATTGGGCATTATAATCCTGTATTTTCTCTATTCAGCTCCATAGCTTAGATATTTATTTGGCTGGTTGCTTTCTTGTGTCTAGTATTTTGAATTATTTGTATATTCATCCTCTCTCTGATGCCCCAGATCAGTAAAGTTTTCTCACATTCTGTAGGCTTTTTCTTCACTTGATTAATAGTTTATTTTGCTGAACAAATTATTTGAATCTTAATGGTATTCCATTTGATACTAACTGTTTTATTTGCTGAAATACTAGTGTCCTATTAATAAACACCAATATTGAAGTTTTCCCCTAATTTTTCCTATAAGAATTTCATTTGGGGGTTTTATGGTAATATTTTTGATCATTTTTATCATATTTGCATTAGGTGTGACATAAGTGTTTTGATTTATTCTCTTCTATGAGTCTGTCCAGTTATCTCAGAACCTTTTGTTAAAGAGACTATTATCTCTCCAATGAGCATTTTCAAGTATATTTCTAAAAAATATCAGGTGGCTTTTAATGAGGGGATTTATATCAGGATTTGTATTTTTTCTATTGATTTACATACCTATTTTTTGCCAGTATGATGCTGTTTTTATTACTATGGTTATGTCGTTCAACTTGAAATTAGATATGGTATACCTTGTAGATTTGTGCCTTGATATTTCATGCTATTTTTTAATTTGAAAGAATATTTAGTGGAAAATATAACACTACTAAACTAAACATTTGGGACATTTATGATTACATTCCCTAAAGCCTCAACACATCCAATCTATCATAACTTTGTAATTTTTTTTTAAACTTTCTTTTCTTCCATATGGATGCTTAGCTTATTTTCCCATGCCTATAAACAATGGAATTTGTATTTTGGTAAGGGTTTGTATTAGTCACTTTTCTGTTGCTGTGATAAAACACCATGACCAAGGAACTTATAAAAGGAAGATTTTATTTGAGCTTATGATTGATGGTTCCAGGGAATTAGAGTCCATTGTGGTGGGAGGCATGGCAGCTGGATCTGGATCAGCAAGCCGAGGGTCACATCTCACAAAGAGCACAGGAAGCAGAGAGAGAGAGAGAGCAACTGTAGACCACGAGGCTTGTTAAACTCACTAAGCCTGCCCCCAATAACGTACTTCCTCTAGCACAGCCACACCTTCTAAGACCTCCAAAAACAGTGCCACCAACTGGAGACAAATGTCTGAATACTTAAAGCCTATGGGGGACACTCATTCAAACCACCACATTCCACTCCCTGGCCCCCATAGGCTCCTGACCATATAAAATGCAAAATGCATTTAGTCCAACCTTAAAAGTCCCCATAGTCTTTACCAGTTTCAATGCCATTCAAAAGTCTACAGTCCAAAGTCTCTTCTGAGACTCAGGCCAATCTCCTAAACTGTAAGCTCCTGTAAAATCAAAAGACAAATTACATACTCCCAATGTACAGTGGAACCGAATACACATTCCCATTCCAAAAGGGAGGAATAGAGGCATAGTGAGGAAATACTGGACCAAAACAAGACCGAAAACCAGCAGGGCAAACACCAAGTCCAGTAGCTCCATGTGCGACTTCTGGGACTTGACTTCCAAAGGGCTTAGATGGCTCAGCTCTTCCAGCTTTGCTTGCAACATACATCTCTTTCTTAGGCTGGTACCACTCCCTGTATGCAGCTCTCCTTGGCAAATATCTCACAGGTCTGGCATCTCGAATGTCTTCTTGGGGTCTCCGCTGCCAACCAGGCTTCACATTCACAGCTTCACGCAATGGCCTATCAGGGCCTTCTTTATTCAGGGACACCCCTGCTGTACTCTGCCTGGCCTCTTTGGCTCTCTGAAACCTTGGAGGAAGAACTGATGACCCCTTCACTCTTGCGAACTTCATGCCTCTAAAGCCAGCACCACGTGAATGAAATTGCCGAATCTGGCTGCAAGTTCGGGCTGGACCCTGGCCCATTTCAACCACATTTGCAACTTTTCTCTGCCCTGGACTTGCTGGAGGATTAGCTGGGTGTGGTCTTGCCCTGAAGGTACTGATTCTTTTGTTTACTTGTAAATCTCGAGGCCTTTCCTTAATCACTTTAATCTCCTTATCAAAAGGAAACTCTCCTTCACAAGCCTTGGCCCCACCTTTAATCTTCCTAGTGCAGTTTTCAGATCCAACCTCTCCTTCACATGCCTTGGCCCCACCTTTAATCTTCCTAGTGCAGTTTTCAGATCCAAACTGTACATTCTGCATTTCTTTCTGCCCCATCTGCTCTTCTTCACTGTAGATCTGCACAATATTCACCATTAAAAGCCATGCCACCATTTCTACATTAGGCTGTCTTGAAATATCCTCCGCCAAAGACATCAGTCCACTGCTTTTCAACTTAGCATCAGGCAAGCATCTGGGCTGTGGGCAAACTGCTGCCAGACTCTTTATCAAAATATCCCGGTTGCTGCCTAAGTCTTTATTTTCCCCTGGAACCACATCTTTTGCAGCCATGCTTTCTTCCAGGCCTCCACTAGAATGGCCCTTTAAGCTCTGCTTACAATAGTCAACAGCCTTTCCAGCCCAAAGTTCCAAAGTCTTCCACACTTCTCCAAACATACACATGGTCAGGTTCTTCACAGCCAACAGCCCACTCTCTGGTACCAAATAACTGTATTAGTCACTTTTCTGTTGCTGTGATAAAACACCATGACCAAGGAACTTATAAAATGAAGATTTTATTTGAGCTTATGATTGGCGGTTCCAGGGAATTAGAGTCCATTGTGGCGGGAGGCATGGCGGCTGGATCTGGAGCAGTAAGCCAAGGGTAACATCTCACAAAGAGCACAGGAAGCAGAGAGAGAGCAACTGGAGACCACGAGGCTTGCCAAACTCACTAAGCCTGGCCCCAGTGACACACTTCCTCCAGCATGGCCACACACCCCAAGACCTCCAAAAACAGCACCACCAACTGGAGACAAACGTCCGAATACCTAGAGCCTATGGGGGACACTCATTCAAACCACCACAGATATCATTCGTCGTTTGTTTTTCTGGGACTGTGTTACGTCACTCAGCATGATATCTTCTAGCTCCAGCCATTTACCTGTGCTTCAGGTGGTCTTGGGAGATCTCCCTGCTCCCTATACTGAATATTTTCAAGAAGTGAGGAAGTGGGGTATGTATTTGAGAGTGCTTGGGTGTGTGAGTGAAATATATAAAGAAGTCTCTAGAACAAATCTTGAGCCCTCTGGATTACTATCATTTGTAGATAGTGTTAGGTTTATTTTACAAAAGTAGATTTTAAATTGTGCTCTTGTTGTCTCAGATCTGATATCTACAAAATGAATTTGCATGCATTTGGCTGAATCCTTGAAAATATTATCTGCAAAAAATATTAGCCATGAATAGTTTCTTACTGTGATGTCTGCGAAACCAAGCATTGGATAGTAAAGTGGCTTATACCAGTAGATCTCTGCATGAAAACAAAACCTCTGTGAGGTTTGTCTTTGTTTCCTATTTGTAAGAGGTTGTGGAATGTCACGTTGATTAGCTTTCACATTCACAGGCTGTGTAAACCTGGCTGGACACACACCTGTTACTACAGATGGTGTCATGTGGCATCATTGTACATTGACACTGTTTGAAAAAGCACAAAGATATTTCTCATTATGAATGGTGATTTGTCTTTTATTTCTCAGACTTAATTTTCAAAATTGAAGAAAACTATATGTATATTTTACTTTTAATTTTTCATTAAATCATTGTTTAGAAACCTCATTAAGTGGCAGAGGCAGATTTTACTCTAATGTGGGCTTCAAGCATGACATATATTATGTAATAAAAAGTTGTCTAGCACAACAGTTTTAATAGAGCATCCCCACATGTGTGATAGAGATAGAGCTACAACAGCTTCAGGTCAAACCACTAAATAATCAAATGTTTGAATATGAATTTAGGGTAAAATCTGATATGTTTGAGAGGACTTATTTTCTTCTTGAAAAAAAAAAAACAATGAAAAACGCAGGCTTTTTAAAATGAGTATACAAAGTCTAAAGTAAAAGAAGAAATTGCTCAGATTTTGCAAGGACATACCTAAACAGATCACTGGCTTTATCAGTACTTTATTTTCACTTTGGAAATAATTTTGTTAAGAATATGTGCAGAAAGAATTAAATGACTTTGAACCTATTCTGAATAACTCATGGGGGAATGATATCATCAGTCACCTCTCCTGTAAGAACACTTAGTCACCCAGGTCTTCATCCAACACAGACTGATTGTAATCTGTGCACCTAGCTCTGGGCTGCAGACTGGCACATCTGAGCACTGATGAGAACACATGATCATATAATGTATGTCAGTCATGAACACACAAGGACCTCAATGGAGGAGTCATTGTTGCTTTCAGTAAAACCAAACCTTGGAGAATGCAAGAAACTTACTTCAAGGCCACATACCCAGCGAACACTGGATCATAGCGCATGCATCCTTTGAGTAGGGCCTCGAGGGAGAGTTAAGAGGAACACTAACCAGGCATGTCTGTGAGATCTGTGACAGCAAAGCTGGGAAGTCTGTGCTCAGTCTTAAAGAACACAGGGTTTACTAGGCAGTGAAGGTACATAAAAGATTGTATAGGAGTTAAAATTTCTGGCACCAGTTCTCCTTTTGTATACATCTATTTACGTTTATACACAATGACAAAGACTAATTTTAAATTCTGAAATTTTATGATGCTTGGCAGTTATGATGTACATGGTGGTTATAGATGCACTCTGATTGGATACTGAAGCCTCTGAAACTTCTGATTGGATACAGCTGATACCACAGAAGAAAACACTTTTGTGAGGCTGTGCACGGACAAAATAGCATGTTTTTCTTCAGAGAGCTATCCACAAGTATAATACATACTCCTTAAAAGACAGTGGGAGAAAACTTTGCTGGTGATAGGGGATTTCTTAAATAGAGCTGAAGCAAGAAATTGACAAAAACCCATACTTAATAAAACTGAGACAGCCTCTCCAGTCTATAATGGAAAATCGCTGAGGACACCATAAACTCAATTGCTTTTTAAATTTCAGGCTCGCTCTTTCCTCTTCTAGCTCAAAATGTTTTTTAGTTATTTGGGAATTTTTTTAAGTTGTACCTGAAGGGATTTCCACAGTCAAAAATAGCTATGATATTTTTAGTCCCTGAAAGGTATGCTCCGTGCAATGAGATAACCATGTGGGCTCCTTGCAAAAGCACATGGGATGGAGAAGATGAAAAAGGAAACAGAGTGCACAGTTTGTATTCCCATGGGAATTTACATTATGGGGGACAGAGTGATCAGTAACACCAAGCTTTAGTTATGAAGGCCTTCTAAAGCTTGTATAAGATCCTCTGTGTCTATAAGACCTGAGCAATACTGATCACCCAAGGAGTTGGTTTAATGAACAAATCCAAATTTAATGAAAATTTGTGTTTTCACTTTTAGTAGAGGTTTGATGTTGTCCCTCTTTACCGCTGCATAGAACTCCGTTGTATGCATGTACCACATTTTCTCTATCCACTCGTCAGTTGAGGGGCACCTGGGCTGGTTCCAGCTTTTTGTTATTGTGAACAGAGCTGCAATAAACATAGCTGTGCATGTATCTTTACAGTAAGATGTGTCTTGTGGGTATATACCTAGGAGTGGTATGACTGGGTAAAATGGCAGGCTCATTTTGAGTCTTCTAAGGGTTCTCCACGCTGCTTTCCATAGTGGCTGTACAAGTTTACATTCCCACCAGCAATGCATGAGTGTACCCCTTTCCCCACAACCTCTCCAGCACTTGGTATCATTCGTATTCCTGATCCTAGCCAGTCTTATTGGAGTAAGATGATACAGCAATATAGTCTGGACACTCATTTGATCAACTTGATTGAACATACAAGCCCCCCCCCACCCCACCCCGCAGGATGGTGGGGCTGTGGGGGTTTGGGCACAACAGCCTGCAAATTGGTTTTACATGAGGGATGCTTGTACTCATAAATTATCACTTATTGCTAAAAAATGAAAAAAAAAACTGAGAGAAAGATGCAGGACAGTTATGGCAGAATGCATGATCTGGGATGGGCTGGGGGTGTGGGGGAAGGGAAAGGGAACGGGAAATATGCCTGAACTGAATTGGAAAATGATGTATGAAATACATAAAGCATCAATAAAAATAAAAATAAATAAATAAAAATTTTAAAAAATTAAAAATGGAGAGATTTGAGAGAAAAAGGATGTATTGAAGAAGTTAGCAGGATGAATCAGAGCTATCGGGCCCTAGGCATCTGGAACGACTGATACGTGAAAGATGGTCCAACTTACACAAATAGATATGCATTTAAAGTCTTAAGATAATTAGAACCCCACACATCACACCATTAAATATGTGAGTATTCGTGTGAGAATGTTTGTGTTGAGAATTACTACTAGAGACAAGGGACAAGGCTAGACATGTGAAAGCAACTCCCTAGAACATAGAGCTAAAACTGTGCCTTTTTTGTGTGTGTGTGTGTCTTTTCCAGACAGGGTCTCCCTGGAGCCCCAGCTGTCCTGGAACTCACTCTGTAGACCAGACTGGCCTTGAACTCACAAAGATCCACCTGCCTCTGCCTCCCAAGTGCTAGGATTAAAGGTGTGGGCAACCACACCCATCTTTTAAACTGTGCCTTTTGATGGGATGGCTTTGAGTGGGGTAGGTGAAATTATGTTCAAGAACAACTTCTATTAGAAGGAGAGTCACTAAAGCTTAGAAACTAAGGGATAGAAGAGCACAAGGCCAGAGATATAAAGCAAAACAATTTTCCTCTAGTCCTGGTAGAACAGACCCTGCAGTCCCAACACCTGAAAATTCTGAACTGGTGGAAAGGAGTTCAAGGTCATTCTTAACTATGTATTATGTTCCAACTGCCCACGCTACAGATACCTTGTTTCAAAACGAGAGAGAGAGAGAGAGAGAGAGAGAGAGAGAGAGAGAGAGAATAAAAAGAGAAAGGAGAGAAAAAATAAAAAGAAATATGTCTTAAGTCAGAGCATCTGTATCTGTGTTTAAATTATACTCTGAACATTTGTTCCTAAAGTCCTTGGGCAAGGTGCTTATGCTCTTTAGCTTCAGTTATGTTCTTTGGGGATGATGGTAATAATTCCCAATTTTTCATGTTTTCAAATTATGAAACACTCAGTATGATATCTCACATATGACAAAGGCTTCACATTTTATATAATAGCATTAGTAATCAGTAATGGCTAGAGTAATAATAAATACAACTAGCAAATAAATAATAATAACAATAGTAATAATATCTGGGAGAATATTGGTTTGATCAGTGCCTCACTGCAAACTTAATACTTTATTAACTATATTGGTTTTCTTCTTCTTGAATGAGGATTTTGACACATGTATATAGACCATGTAAATGTAAGTACATAAGTATGATATAAAGATTGTTTACATAGTCCTCTATCTTTTTGATGATAACAGGTATATATAATTTCCGAAATCATACATACAAATTCAAAAAAACTATTAATGAAAATATTTTCTACATGTTTTCATATCAAATACAGTAAATAATAGAAGCAATATGAAAAGTACAATTATTTTATGAGTGGGTATTTTTATTTTTAAATTTGGTGATGGATTACATAATCTTTTCATTTGGACTAGTTACAGTTAAATAAGAAAAGAAATATGACAGCACTTTAAATATTCACAAAAGATTCCTTTTAAATAAAAGAAGCCCAGCTGGGTGTGTTGATGCATACCTTTAACCCCAGCACTCAGGAGGCAGAGGCAGGCAGATCTCTAGGAGTTCCAGGCCAACCTGGGGTCTACATAGTGAGTTCCAGTCCTGTTTGGGTCTGTAGGGAGGTCCTGTATCAAAAAGACCAATAAGAAGGAGGAGGAGGAAGAGGAAGAGGAAGAGGAGGAGGAGCAGGAGGAGGAGGAGGAGGAGGAGGAGGAGGAGGAGGAGGAGGAGAAGGAGGAGGAGGCGGAGGGGAGGCTGCCCAATATAAAGTATTCAATAGAGAAATCATCTAAAAATAAAACAGAAAAATCATGTAAAAGGGAACCTGTGATTGCTGCTGTATGATAAGCCACTTGAGGCTGAAGACAGCATTGTTAAACACAAAGCACATCTTTAGTAGGGGCTAGGGCATTTAGGCAGATGCAGCATCTGAATAATAATAAGGACCGGAGACTCCTTTGAAGGCCTGTGCTGACTTTAAGTCAGCAATGAGATGCTTAATGTGATAATTTTTACTTATGAAAACTATGCTGGAATGAAATAATAATTACTTGTTCTATTCTTAAGGATTGTGTTACAATTTTCTGATCAAAATAAAAATCAAAAGTAACCTGCGTTTTCTGAGAATGAAAAATTAGAAAATAAGAGATAAAATTTCTTCCATTCAGCCTTAGTGAATTTAACTGAAACAAAAATATTAAAATCTAGCTGAGCAAACAGTTGTTCACTCATTCATTCAAAACTCTTGCAAATTCCTAGAGGAAATAATTATATAACCAAAATCTTGCTGAGATTCTAATAATACTATTAAAAACATATCCTTTGGAAATAGATATAATGTGTATGAGCGTGTGTGTGTGTGTGTGTGTGTGTGCTCATCTCATTGAACTTGTGGTTTGAAATGAGCCCTTTTCATCCAGTTGTATCCTATGTTAATTCTGCTATATAGAGTCATTTTTCACTGACAACAGACAATGAGCTTTATAAACTCAGACAAATAAAAAAGTATTTTACTCTATTGCTGCTTGCCATTTTAAATGCCCATAATTGAAAAAATTCTGACAAAACTCGTAACCACAGATTTCTTCTTTTATCATTTTGAGACATAATTATATAAAATATAAACTATTTCTTTCAACTTAGCATGTAAAAGTAAAAGAAAATCTGGGAAATCAAGATATTTCAAGATACTTCTTTTTTTTTTTAATTAATTTTTTTTTTTTTGTATGCGTATGAGTGTACTGTCTGCATGTAGGTGTGTGCACCCGTGTCGTGCAATGCCGCGGAGGTCAGAAGAGGGTGTCGGATTCCCCTGGAACTGGAGTTCTCCTGGAATTGGAGTTTCAGATGGTTCTCGGCCGCCATGTGGGTGCTGGGGACGAATCGGGGTCCTCTGCAAGAGGGTCGGCGCTCTTAACCACTAGTCCATCTCTCCAGCCCCCAAAGATACTTCTTAACATTTAGTGACAAGGAATACCAAGAACCCCCAAATAAGGTCAAACCTCAGGGGGCCACTGGCTCTGTTGTAGCATCCTGGGTGAGCTCCCTGTCACCTCTGCTTAAGTTGAGTTGCTAAGTGAAATTAATTCTGTTCTCTGAACTATTTCCTTCTTTGAACCTTTCCTTGCTCTAATTTAGAAGATAACTTGCCAATTATGATTAAAATTTTCTTGAAGAAATTGGAGACGGTGAGGCAGGCCTTTAAATTCCAGCACTCTGGAGGCAGAGGCAGGCAGATCTCTGTGAGGTCAAGAGTCTGACCTTGTTAGGGGCATAATTAGCATATGAAAGTTGTGTGAATTAGTGGTAGTTAGGATTAAACTAACAGTAAGTAATGTGTGGTTTTGAAGTGCTATAACCTTAGGAAATAAGAAGTTTAACCATAAGCTATGCAAGAGGCCTGCTTTAGCCTGGGGCTGCTCAGAGAAAAGCATTCCACCATCCACAAAGGGGCTTGGCAGAGCCCAAAAGCCTAACGTGCACACCTGATTAGGCAGCGAAAGAGGGTATGGATACAAGAACCAGATAACCAGAGCTGGATCTGCCCTTCCAGGGTCTGGGCATGACCTCAGAAAAGATAAGGGCCTGGCCATGTATGGGGATCTGAAGCACATGCCTGAGTAGAGTACCTGAGACTGAATGGGAGTGCAAGTGGTCAGTGCTCACACCCTACTTCCAGGGACACTACCAAGTTTTGCTCCTCGAATCAGTTGCTGAACCTGGTGAAAAATTTCCCTAGATATTTGCTTTGAATGAGCAGTAAAACCTTTATCTCTTTCGTTTTTCCCAGTGGGAGCCTTGGCTGGGTGGAGTCTCGCCCTTAGGGCATCTTTCCCAGGGTTCTGTCGCACAGCAGGAAGATTTTCTTTAGTAGTGTGAATCAATTTAACAGTTACAACCCCTGTTTCAGTACAGGATTTATCAGCAATTTTGTTTCCTAATGGTCTTTTCCTCTCCAAACTGCACATTTTTGATACTTTCTGCCCCACGTTTTGCTCTTTTACACTGTAAACCTGGGTCACAGTAATCAGCACTAACCATATCAAAGACTTAATGTTATGCTGTCTTATAATTTTGTCTGTCAAAGCAATTAGACTTTTTTTATTTTCAATTTAGCCTCACACGCATTCTGAGCACAAAGGCAGAATGCTGTCAGATCCTTTTCCAAAATATCACACGAATTGCCCCTAGCCCAGTTACTAATCTAGTCTTTATTCCCCTCTGAAATCTCACAAAGCTAGTCTCCCACTAGGCTGTGAGCTGAATTACAGCCCACTTACACTGGCTAGTCAATTTTTGTCAACTTAACACAAAGTGGGGAAATCCGAGGAAGAGGGCACTCAGCTGGAGAACTGAGCTCCGTCAGACTGAGCCGTGGGGATGACTGAGGGACATTTTCTTGACTACTAATGGATGTAGGAGGGCACCACCTGACTTTGGCCATGGGCAGGTGAGTCTGGGTTGTATAATAAAATATTTGGCTGGGCGTGGTGGGTCACCGCCCTTTAATCCTAGCAATTGGGAGGCAGAGGCAGGCGGATCTGTTGTGGTTCCAAGGCACAGCCTGGTTCTAGGAATGAGTTCCAGGACAGCTGGGGCTACAGGAGACCCGTCTTGAACACACACACACACAACACACACACACACACACACACACACACACACACAGTATATGCTGAACAAGCGGGGAAGCAAGCCAGTAAGCGGTGTTCCTGTTTGGTTTTAGATATGCAATCTGTCCTTGAGTTCCGCCCTGGATCTTCAGTGATGGACTATAACTTGTAAGCCAAAATAAGTCCTTTCCTCCAAAGTTTTGGTCAGCTACTGTTTTATCAAAGCAACAAAAGCAAAATAGGGTATATCCCATTTTTCCAAATTCCCAGGAGGAATACCCATTAAGCCTTTGGCGCACAGCACCTCAATGGCTTTTCCAGCCAAAGTTCAAATAAAAAAGTCTTTAACGCCCACCAAACCAACTCTGTCAGGTTCATCAGACGAACACCTTCTTTCACGTACACAATTACCTGTATTAATTAGTGCTCTGTTTCGTGTATTAGAATGTACCCGAACAAAATTTAACTGAGGGTAAAGGATATTATCTCCAAGATATGCATTTCACCAGGCCGAAGACATTGCAGCAGGGGAGAAGTGAGACTCAGTGCTGCAGTCAGGAAAGCAGAATGATCAACATTTCATCCACAACAGGAAGCCAAAGAGAAAGGGAACTGAATTCAGAGCATAAAACCTCACAGTCCACCTATCTCCCGGTGCCATGCTTCTCCAGCTGGTTCAAGCCATTAAAACTCCTTTATTTTCCCAAAGGACACGCCAACTAGAGACGCTAGTGTCCAAATACATGACCCTGTGGGGGACATTTTTCAATCAAACAACCATCATGTTCTTCACAAATGTCCCTGTAATAGGTATTACAGGCACCTCATAAAAACTCAAATCTAAGACTCAAAGAGTTCTTCACACATAGAAACATGTTGACTCTAACGCTCATATTTTAATACACAGGGATTACATGGGGAGCTGGAACAAGATTTAAGTGGCAGCTCTGAGGATAACTAACAGGTTTTAGCTTTAATCACCTCATTGAAAACAAAGACCTAATCATAGATTGAATGAAATCCCAGCTAATCCTAGAAAGCCAACTACATGCATATAAACTTAGGCTCATGTAAACAATTCTTGGTTAACGGCTGGAAACGAATGCATAACGACTTTGTTCACAACCTTCACTCCATCCAAGGGCTCCTCCTAATCTAGTATTATACTCATTTTTCTGTCATTGTCAGCCACTCCAAGCTACGGTTTTCCTCATCTCTATCTTGGAAAGGGATTATATAGGCCCCTCAGTTTATAATGGAGTTATGTTTCTGTAAATGCACCGTATGTTGAATGTAACTTTCGTCAAACCACACTACTATTAGATACACCAACCCCCTGTGGTCTACTCACACCGATTGCGACCGCAACAATGCTCGCCTCGTGGTACATTTATTCTTATTGGACTTGCCTGGCCTGATAAGGGATGTGCCCACCGAAAAGACGTGGTCAAGCATATGTCAAGCACAAGTCTCAAAACCTCAAAACCATCATTGTACTGGTTTTTTCACTTCTTACTTGCTTTGACGGACAGAAAAACCGCCAGATGACATCCTAAACCCGACGCCCATTTGGTTGGGAACCCGGCCATGTAACACCGTCACTCCCTTTTGAATAACTACTTCCCCTACAGGACTGACGCCAACAGGTTTCTATCACTTGAATCAGTTCTTAATGAGTCAGAAGTTTAGCTTTATAGAAATTCAATTAAAATGATTTATTCTTTGAGAGATACACTCATTCTATGTGTTGCAGTGAAGATATGTCACTTAGGGTTAACTGTCGCACAGACACTATTCTGCATTTGACCACTTCTAGAACTCTGTAATAGTTCCAAACAGAAGTTTCTTTGATGAGGGGAGAACAGTACGGAGGTCTGTAAATAGAATAAATTAAGGAAATTACATTGGACTAAAGATGTGGCAGAAGTAGGGTTTTTCTCTGGGATCAATGACCTCTCCAACCATTTGTATTTGGCTACATTTATAGTAGCACAAATGAGTTCCTTCCAATTAGACAACCATTGATTATTCCCAAGATAAAAATACCACTACTGCACCAATAGAGATAGTTTGCTGGGTCAGCCATTATTGATTATTAGGCTTTGTAGCAGAAAAGACCCTTGACTGTTTTTCTCTTTTGGCAACTTTTTTTTTTTTTGTCTTTTTGAGACAGGGTCTCCCTGTAGCCCCTGCTGTCCTGGGATTCACTATGTAGACCAGGCTGGCCTTGAACTCACAGAGATCCTCCTGCCTCTACATTCCAAGTGCTGGGATTACAAGTGTGCACCATCATGCCAGGCTTCTTTGGGCAACCTGAATAGTATTCTCTGATACCATGAGAGCGAGTGTTCAGGGAGGAAGCTTCCAGGTCAGCTCCAGATCAATCCCATCTCTCAACTCTCATTAGAGAAGTTTCCTCATGCAGTAAATGGTTATTAATACAGACACCCACAATTGGCCAATGTACAGAGAACAAGCAGTTGCAGAGTACCTATGAATAGGACCCCCATTTCAAATCTCTGCCCCCAAAGCTCAGGAATCATTGCAGAAGAGGAGGCAGAAAGACTCTAAGACCCAGAGGGCATGGATGATCAAAAGGAAACAGTTGATATGAACTCAGCAATGGTGACAGAAGACACAAGACCTATGAAAGCTCAAACCATACAAAATCTCAGCATAGACATGGAGAAGATAAGAAATCACAAAAGAACCTAAATCAGTTTTGGCAAATGATGGTTGCTGGGAGGGGGAGAGAGACAGTGTCTTACAGGGATGGAATTCTTGGTATGCTGTGAATGGACTCACACTGAGAGATATTGGGGGACATAAATCACATCCCACAGGCGATAGTGTGTGTGTGTGTGTGTGTGTGTGTGTGTGTGTGTGTGTGTGACAGTACAATAAATTGGGTGAGGGCAGTGGGGGGATATATGGATACTAGAGAGGATTTAAGTACTGTCAAAACTATATTATAAGGAAACTGCAAATGTTCAATAAAAACAAAAATAAAATATTTATTCTTGAACTATGAAATGAGAAGTTTTCATTTCTAGTTTCTGAAGCTGAAGCTTGGAATGCCTCTCTCTCCTTTTGAATTTTGGATATTTCTTCTTAGGAATTTATTAATTGTGGGAATGACTTTTAAAATAAGGATATATATTTGACAAATGACCTTTATCTAACCTTGTATTAACAGGATTTTAGATTGTTTTTAACGTAAACAAGCCTATCTGGACTTGAGCTCCTCTTGTAACCTAAGGCATAATCCCTTGTCACCCTTCTTTGCCCTTGATGCAGAACAATATATGAATGATTGTGTAAATTTTGCATATCAAATAAGAGTGGCATATATTCCTTGGAGGCAAAGGATTATCTTACCTTCCAAAGTACAAATAGGATTAAATTGATAAACTGTTTGCAGTTGTGTGTATGCTCTCCTAGGTCATTAGGGATCTTGTTTGGTGTCCCATTTAGAGGGTAATCTGAAACCAGGAGTTATCAGACCATTTTAGGGCCTCTTGGTTAAAATGGATGCTCAGAAACAGGCTGATTGTATCCAGACATCACCATAATGTGGAAAAGCACAGTTCCACCATGACTGAGCTTTTGAACTCTTTTTAGATAATTATTCTTCTTCCAAGGAGTGAACAAAAGGCACACACACACACACACACACACACAGAGTATGTTTACCTCCTAGAATCCTCATCCTGTTCTCATGCACTGTTAGCTGCCAGTAATTACTGAAATTTCACTAGCTGATATCAAATTTAAAATTTAAAAATATATACTTTAGTATTTTATGTGTATGCCCATATGGTCTGCATGTGTGTAAGTGCACATGTGTCATTCAATGCCTGTGGAGTCAGATGCTAATGTCAGATCCCCAGGAACTGGAGTTACAAACGGTTGTTAGTCACCACGTGGGTGCTTGGAATTGAATCCCGGTCCTCTTCAATAGTAGCTGGTACTCTTAACTGCTGAGCCATCTCTCCAGCCCATGAAAAGAATACTTTAAGCTAAAACTATTAACTGTGATATTTCTCAGGAGGATTTAGATTTTAACTACAAACACTAAATTTATTTGAGTCCCCTTTGAATAAGATTTGATCATAGAATGAGGAAAAGTGAATCTAATACTATAAACATTATATTTTGAAATAAGTAGATTTTTAACTAATGGATGCAATCTAGTACTCTTACTAAACATGTTCATAGAATAATCAGTTATATGTTTCACTAAGTGGCATATAAAACCTCAACCAAACTCCATGGACTACATTCAGTTCTACAATCCATCCTTACTCTTTTTCTTCTTATTGCTAGATATACTTACCATTTCCCCCTGTACCTCTACAGTCTCATACATAGAATATAAATTTGAAAGACTGTGGTAGGAATAGGCTATATCAAATATTTTAGGTGATTGATGACAGTATAGTCTTTGTTATAGAGAAAAAATGAATTGTATTTATGATGAGAACTTTTAACTGATATTTTTGGAGACTTGGTTCACTGATATTTACTTTCATTATGGTCCCTCATATAAATCCTTCAGCATGAATACATACAGATTACCTGCTGTTCTCACCTTTGGGCAGATTGCTCCTATCTGACTAACTCACACATAATTCTGATTAAATAAATTATCTACCTGTGAATCCCCTCAGCTTAACCTTTAATGCTCACTTTTTATTATTTCCACACTTTATCTAATTTTCCCTCTGCTCCTAACATGTCAAGAACAAGTCATTTGGTTGCTAAGGCTTTTTCCATCTGTCTGAAGCAAATGTATCAAGTTCCATAAAAATGTGAATGTTATCTCGCTTCTGTTTGGTATACCACGGATATATTGGAAAATCAAGATTAGATTTTTGTTGATTTGACTTGTTGATAGCAAGGCATTAGGGAAAGCAGTAAATGTATTGAAATAAAAGAGGTTTAGGGCTTATTAAAGCTTACTAAAAGCCTTTCAGCAGAATATGTTTAGTTCTGGTAGCAATAAAAATGAAAGTATTTCCGTGTAAAGCTGAGCAGAAGTCGGCTCCTGATGTGTCAGTTTCTCATGACAGATTATTAATAGACTGCCACTGGGATCACCTGATAACAATCTTTGGTACTTCCTTTTCTGAACTTGAAACTCAAACAAAATGCATTCTTTAAAGAAATCACAAATTTGTGAACTATTTTCTTCTACTAAGTACTGCTTTGAAAATCTGTTACTCTGCAGAAAATTTTAAGACATTTAATTGTTTGTTTCTTTTTATAATGCTTATGTTGAAAAAACTCTACTTCATTAAGTGAGTTCAGAGCAAGTGATAGAAATAGAAGGCTTATTATTGTTATTTTATAAAGACAAAGACAGGGTCAGAGCAAGTATTAACACAAAAAGATTAATTTACTTCATTTTTCTTTCTTTTAATTTTTTTTATTTATTTTTGTATGTGTATGAATGTACTGTCTGCATGTAGGTGTGTGCACCCGTGTCGTGCAATGCCGCGGAGGTCAGAAGAGGGTGTCGGATTCCCCTGGAACTGGAGTTCTCCTGGAATTGGAGTTTCAGATGGTTCTCGGCCGCCATGTGGGTGCTGGGGATCGAATCGGGGTCCTCTGCAAGAGCGGTCGGCGCTCTTAACCACTAGTCCATCTCTCCAGCCCCTCAAGATACTTCTTAACATTTAGTGACAAGGAATACCAAGAACCCCCAAATAAGGTCAAACCTCAGGGGGCCACTGGCTCTGTTGTAGCATCCTGGGTGAGCTCCCTGTCACCTCTGCTTAAGTTGAGTTGCTAAGTGAAATTAATTCTGTTCTCTGAACTATTTCCTTCTTTGAACCTTTCCTTGCTCTAATTTAGAAGATAACTTGCCAATTATGATTAAAATTTTCTTGAAGAAATTGGAGACGGTGAGGCAGGCCTTTAAATTCCAGCACTCTGGAGGCAGAGGCAGGCAGATCTCTGTGAGGTCAAGAGTCTGACCTTGTTAGGGGCATAATTAGCATATGAAAGTTGTGTGAATTAGTGGTAGTTAGGATTAAACTAACAGTAAGTAATGTGTGGTTTTGAAGTGCTATAACCTTAGGAAAATAGAAGTTTTAACCATAGCTCAGCAAGAGGCCTGCTTTAGCCTGGGGCTGCTCAGAGAAAAGCATTCCACCATCCACAAAGGGGCTTGGCAGAGCCCAAAAGCCTAACGTGCACACCTGATTAGGCAGCGAAAGAGGGTATGGATACAAGAACCAGATAACCAGAGCTGGATCTGCCCTTCCAGGGTCTGGGCATGACCTCAGAAAAGATAAGGGCCTGGCCATGTATGGGGATCTGAAGCACATGCCTGAGTAGAGTACCTGAGACTGAATGGGAGTGCAAGTGGTCAGTGCTCACACCCTACTTCCAGGGACACTACCAAGTTTTGCTCCTCGAATCAGTTGCTGAACCTGGTGAAAAATTTCCCTAGATATTTGCTTTGAATGAGCAGTAAAACCTTTATCTCTTTCGTTTTTCCCAGTGGGAGCCTTGGCTGGGTGGAGTCTCGCCCTTAGGGCATCTTTCCCAGGGTTCTGTCGCACAGCAGGAAGATTTTCTTTAGTAGTGTGAATCAATTTAACAGTTACAACCCCTGTTTCAGTACAGGATTTATCAGCAATTTTGTTTCCTAATGGTCTTTTCCTCTCCAAACTGCACATTTTTGATACTTTCTGCCCCACGTTTTGCTCTTTTACACTGTAAACCTGGGTCACAGTAATCAGCACTAACCATATCAAAGACTTAATGTTATGCTGTCTTATAATTTTGTCTGTCAAAGCAATTAGACTTTTTTTATTTTCAATTTAGCCTCACACGCATTCTGAGCACAAAGGCAGAATGCTGTCAGATCCTTTTCCAAAATATCACACGAATTGCCCCTAGCCCAGTTACTAATCTAGTCTTTATTCCCCTCTGAAATCTCACAAAGCTAGTCTCCACTAGGCTGTGAGCCTGAATTACAGCCCACTTACACTGGGCTAGTCAATTTTTGTCAACTTAACACAAAGTGGGGAAATCCGAGAAGAGGGAACCTCAGCTGGAGAACTAGCTCCGTCAGACTGAGCCGTGGGGATGACTGAGGGACATTTTCTTGACTACTAATGGATGTAGGAGGGCCCACCTGACTTTGGCCATGGGCAGGTGGGTCTGGGTTGTATAAAAATATTTGGCTGGGCGTGGTGGCGCACGCCTTTAATCCTAGCACTTGGGAGGCAGAGGCAGGCGGATCTTTGTGAGTTCAAGGCCAGCCTGGTCTACAGGAATGAGTTCCAGGACAGCTGGGGCTACAGGGAGACCCTGTCTTGAACACACACACACACACACACACACACACACACACACACACACACACACAGTATATGCTGAACAAGCCAGGGGAAGCAAGCCAGTAAGCGGTGTTCTGTTGGTTTTAGATTCATGCATCTGTCTTTGAGTTCCTGCCCTGGATTCCTTCAGTGATAGACTATAACTTGTAAGCCAAAATAAGTCCTTTCCTCCCAAGTTGGTCTTACTGTTTTATCAAAGCAACAAAAAGCAAAATAGGGTATACCCATTTTCCAAATTCCCAGAGGAATATCCCATTAAGCTTTGGCCACAGCACTCAGTGCTTTTCCAGCCCAAAGTTCTAAATAAAGTCTTTTACAGCCCCCCAAAACCAACTCTGTCAGGTTCATCATGACAACACCTCTTTCACTGTACCAATTACTGTATTAATTAATTCTCTGTTTCTGTAGTAGAATACCCTGACAAAATTTAACTGAGGGAAAGGATTTATCTCCAGAGGAGATGCAGTTCACCATGCCGGAAGACATTGCAGCAGGGAGAGTGAGACCAGTGCTGCAGTCAGGAAGCAGAATGATCACATTTCATTTCCACACAGGAAGCAAAGAGAAAGGGAACTGAATTCAGAGCATAAAACCTCACAGTCCACTCACTCCCGGTGGCCTGCTTCCTCCAGCATGGTTCAACCTCTTAAAGACTCCTTTATTTTCCCAAAGGACACCGCCAACTAGAGACCTAGTGTTCAAATACATGACCCTGTGGGGGACATTTTTCAATCAAACAACCATCATGTTCTTCACAAATGTCCCTGTAATAGGTATTACAGGCACCTCATAAAAACTCAAATCTAAGACTCAAAGAGTTCTTCACACATAGAAACATGTTGACTCTAACGCTCATATTTTAATACACAGGGATTACATGGGGAGCTGGAACAAGATTTAAGTGGCAGCTCTGAGGATAACTAACAGGTTTTAGCTTTAATCACCTCATTGAAAACAAAGACCTAATCATAGATTGAATGAAATCCCAGCTAATCCTAGAAAGCCAACTACATGCATATAAACTTAGGCTCATGTAAAACAATTCTTGGTTAACGCATGGAAACGAATGAATAGAGATTTGTTCACAACCTTCACTGCCATCCAAGGGGCTCCTCCTAAATCTAGTATTATATATTTTTTGTATTGCAGCCACTCCAAGCTACGGTTTTCCTCATCTCTATCTTGGAAAGGGATTATATAGGCCCCTCAGTTTATAATGGAGTTATGTTTCTGTAAATGCACCGTATGTTGAATGTAACTTTAGTCAAAAATACTATTAATACACCAACCCTGTGGTCTATCACAGATTAGCAGCAAAATGCTCTGCACTGTAGAGTAATTTATTCTTTTGGATTGCATGGCTGATAGGGAATGTGCCCAGCATCAAAAGAGTGGTCAAAGCATATAGTCAAAGAAAGTATCAGAAATCAAAACACATCATTGTATGGTTTTTACAAAATTCTTATTGCTTTTGAGGAAAGAAAAAAGACAGATGATCCTAAAACGAGCCATTTGAGTTGGGAACCTGCCATGTAACAAAGTCACTCCCATTTTGAATAAACTATTCACCTACAGGATGAGCAAAGTTTATATCACTTGATCAGTTATTATGAGTCAAAGTTAGCTTATAGAAATTCAATTAAAATGATTTATTCTTTGAGAGATACACTCATTCTATGTGTTGCAGTGAAGATATGTCACTTAGGGTTAACTGTCGCACAGACACTATTCTGCATTTGACCACTTCTAGAACTCTGTAATAGTTCCAAACAGAAGTTTCTTTGATGAGGGGAGAACAGTACGGAGGTCTGTAAATAGAATAAATTAAGGAAATTACATTGGACTAAAGATGTGGCAGAAGTAGGGTTTTTCTCTGGGATCAATGACCTCTCCAACCATTTGTATTTGGCTACATTTATAGTAGCACAAATGAGTTCCTTCCAATTAGACAACCATTGATTATTCCCAAGATAAAAATACCACTACTGCACCAATAGAGATAGTTTGCTGGGTCAGCCATTATTGATTATTAGGCTTTGTAGCAGAAAAGACCCTTGACTGTTTTTCTCTTTTGGCAACTTTTTTTTTTTTTGTCTTTTTGAGACAGGGTCTCCCTGTAGCCCCTGCTGTCCTGGGATTCACTATGTAGACCAGGCTGGCCTTGAACTCACAGAGATCCTCCTGCCTCTACATTCCAAGTGCTGGGATTACAAGTGTGCACCATCATGCCAGGCTTCTTTGGGCAACCTGAATAGTATTCTCTGATACCATGAGAGCGAGTGTTCAGGGAGGAAGCTTCCAGGTCAGCTCCAGATCAATCCCATCTCTCAACTCTCATTAGAGAAGTTTCCTCATGCAGTAAATGGTTATTAATACAGACACCCACAATTGGCCAATGTACAGAGAACAAGCAGTTGCAGAGTACCTATGAATAGGACCCCCATTTCAAATCTCTGCCCCCAAAGCTCAGGAATCATTGCAGAAGAGGAGGCAGAAAGACTCTAAGACCCAGAGGGCATGGATGATCAAAAGGAAACAGTTGATATGAACTCAGCAATGGTGACAGAAGACACAAGACCTATGAAAGCTCAAACCATACAAAATCTCAGCATAGACATGGAGAAGATAAGAAATCACAAAAGAACCTAAATCAGTTTTGGCAAATGATGGTTGCTGGGAGGGGGAGAGAGACAGTGTCTTACAGGGATGGAATTCTTGGTATGCTGTGAATGGACTCACACTGAGAGATATTGGGGGACATAAATCACATCCCACAGGCGATAGTGTGTCTGTGTGTGTGTGTGTGTGTGTGTGTGTGTGTGTGTGACAGTACAATAAATTGGGTGAGGGCAGTGGGGGGATATATGGATACTAGAGAGGATTTAAGTACTGTCAAAACTATATTATAAGGAAACTGCAAATGTTCAATAAAAACAAAAATAAAATATTTATTCTTGAACTATGAAATGAGAAGTTTTCATTTCTAGTTTCTGAAGCTGAAGCTTGGAATGCCTCTCTCTCCTTTTGAATTTTGGATATTTCTTCTTAGGAATTTATTAATTGTGGGAATGACTTTTAAAATAAGGATATATATTTGACAAATGACCTTTATCTAACCTTGTATTAACAGGATTTTAGATTGTTTTTAACGTAAACAAGCCTATCTGGACTTGAGCTCCTCTTGTAACCTAAGGCATAATCCCTTGTCACCCTTCTTTGCCCTTGATGCAGAACAATATATGAATGATTGTGTAAATTTTGCATATCAAATAAGAGTGGCATATATTCCTTGGAGGCAAAGGATTATCTTACCTTCCAAAGTACAAATAGGATTAAATTGATAAACTGTTTGCAGTTGTGTGTATGCTCTCCTAGGTCATTAGGGATCTTGTTTGGTGTCCCATTTAGAGGGTAATCTGAAACCAGGAGTTATCAGACCATTTTAGGGCCTCTTGGTTAAAATGGATGCTCAGAAACAGGCTGATTGTATCCAGACATCACCATAATGTGGAAAAGCACAGTTCCACCATGACTGAGCTTTTGAACTCTTTTTAGATAATTATTCTTCTTCCAAGGAGTGAACAAAAGGCACACACACACACACACACACACACAGAGTATGTTTACCTCCTAGAATCCTCATCCTGTTCTCATGCACTGTTAGCTGCCAGTAATTACTGAAATTTCACTAGCTGATATCAAATTTAAAATTTAAAAATATATACTTTAGTATTTTATGTGTATGCCCATATGGTCTGCATGTGTGTAAGTGCACATGTGTCATTCAATGCCTGTGGAGTCAGATGCTAATGTCAGATCCCCAGGAACTGGAGTTACAAACGGTTGTTAGTCACCACGTGGGTGCTTGGAATTGAATCCCGGTCCTCTTCAATAGTAGCTGGTACTCTTAACTGCTGAGCCATCTCTCCAGCCCATGAAAAGAATACTTTAAGCTAAAACTATTAACTGTGATATTTCTCAGGAGGATTTAGATTTTAACTACAAACACTAAATTTATTTGAGTCCCCTTTGAATAAGATTTGATCATAGAATGAGGAAAAGTGAATCTAATACTATAAACATTATATTTTGAAATAAGTAGATTTTTAACTAATGGATGCAATCTAGTACTCTTACTAAACATGTTCATAGAATAATCAGTTATATGTTTCACTAAGTGGCATATAAAACCTCAACCAAACTCCATGGACTACATTCAGTTCTACAATCCATCCTTACTCTTTTTCTTCTTATTGCTAGATATACTTACCATTTCCCCCTGTACCTCTACAGTCTCATACATAGAATATAAATTTGAAAGACTGTGGTAGGAATAGGCTATATCAAATATTTTAGGTGATTGATGACAGTATAGTCTTTGTTATAGAGAAAAAATGAATTGTATTTATGATGAGAACTTTTAACTGATATTTTTGGAGACTTGGTTCACTGATATTTACTTTCATTATGGTCCCTCATATAAATCCTTCAGCATGAATACATACAGATTACCTGCTGTTCTCACCTTTGGGCAGATTGCTCCTATCTGACTAACTCACACATAATTCTGATTAAATAAATTATCTACCTGTGAATCCCCTCAGCTTAACCTTTAATGCTCACTTTTTATTATTTCCACACTTTATCTAATTTTCCCTCTGCTCCTAACATGTCAAGAACAAGTCATTTGGTTGCTAAGGCTTTTTCCATCTGTCTGAAGCAAATGTATCAAGTTCCATAAAAATGTGAATGTTATCTCGCTTCTGTTTGGTATACCACGGATATATTGGAAAATCAAGATTAGATTTTTGTTGATTTGACTTGTTGATAGCAAGGCATTAGGGAAAGCAGTAAATGTATTGAAATAAAAGAGGTTTAGGGCTTATTAAAGCTTACTAAAAGCCTTTCAGCAGAATATGTTTAGTTCTGGTAGCAATAAAAATGAAAGTATTTCCGTGTAAAGCTGAGCAGAAGTCGGCTCCTGATGTGTCAGTTTCTCATGACAGATTATTAATAGACTGCCACTGGGATCACCTGATAACAATCTTTGGTACTTCCTTTTCTGAACTTGAAACTCAAACAAAATGCATTCTTTAAAGAAATCACAAATTTGTGAACTATTTTCTTCTACTAAGTACTGCTTTGAAAATCTGTTACTCTGCAGAAAATTTTAAGACATTTAATTGTTTGTTTCTTTTTATAATGCTTATGTTGAAAAAACTCTACTTCATTAAGTGAGTTCAGAGCAAGTGATAGAAATAGAAGGCTTATTATTGTTATTTTATAAAGACAAAGACAGGGTCAGAGCAAGTATTAACACAAAAAGATTAATTTACTTCATTTTTCTTTCTTTTAATTTTTTTTATTTATTTTTGTATGTGTATGAATGTACTGTCTGCATGTAGGTTTGTGCACATATGTCATGCAATGCCGCGGGGTCAGAAGACGGTCTCAGATTCCCCTGGAACTGGAGTTCTCCTGGAATTGAAGTTACAGACGGTTCTTAGCTGCCGTGTGGGTGCTGGGGATCGAACCCGGGTCCTCTGCAAGAGCAGTCAGTGCTCTTAACAGCTAGGCTATCTCTCCAGCCCCCAAAAGATTAATTTAAACAAGACCATTTCCTTACAAAATAAGACTAGCCAAATCTACTTTCTCTATTAACTTGGCCCAGTGTATTGGCTGTTTCTTCTCTTTTGTTCAATCACTCTCTGTTATGAATACTTATTATCTACTGGCCATACATTCTTTTCCTAAGAAAACATGCTGAGATACTGTATGTATTATGCCCTGTGCTCAGTTGAGAAACAGTTCACTAAATCGTTCAGGGTATTAAAACTTGTGAATAGCTTACATGGTCTAATGTCATCCCTAGCTACTGAGCAGTCATAACCTAAGAAACGACTTATGACTGGTATATTTTTTATCTCTCCATGTTATCCTTCAAACTTCAGATTTTCACAAAAGTAAATATAATTTTACACCAAGTTGAAATTAATAAAGTTACAATATTTAATATAATAAAGAATATATGTTGTGTCATGGAGAGCAAAGTTTGTGATAAATTATATACATCTGTGGAGGTATGCACAAATTTGTTGTGAGCAGCAAGAATTTCCCCATTTTCATAGTTGGGTAGATAATGTCAAAATGGTTTGGTATTTGGACTTATTGTTAATCAAATAATCATTGGTATTTACTGATCACTAATTTATTACATGCTACTTATTCTGTATAATGAATATATTTAAAAAACCAAGTACTCTTAATAACTAAAACATGAGGTGAGATGATTGATTTTAATTGTCAACTGGACAGATTCTAGAATCAGCTGTGAGATAGGCTTCTGGGCCTGCCTATGGAGACTTTTCTTGACTGTTTTAAATGAGGTGGGAAGAGCTATCCACTGTGGTACCTCCCTTCCCTGAATAAAAACAGTTACTTATAAACAGGGAGCTGAGGAGCATGCATGCAGTCATCCTTCTCTGTTCTATGATCACGAATGCCATGTGACTTGAGTGCCCTTGATTTCTCCACCATTATAAACCATACCCTGCTATATGAGCTAAAATAAACCATTCCTCCCTTCAGTTGATTTCCCCAGGACATTTTTATCACAACAGCAAGAAAGTACCTAAGACAGAGGAGATGGGGAGATGTATCAGGTGGTTAAGTGCTTGCTCCACAACTTGACAAGCTTCATTGCTCACATAAATGTCCAGATGCAGTAGCCCATGTCAATAATCCCAGTGCTGGAAAGATAGAGACAGGAGGATCCTTAAAACTTTCTGGTCAGCCAGCCTAGGCAAATCCATTAGCTCCAGGTACAATGTGAGTTCCTTCCTCAAAAGTAAAATGGAGAACAACTAAGGAAGATAAACAACATCGACTCTGGTTTCCACCTGCAGGCTCACATATACCTGTACACACACAGTAACATGTATGCATACAAACACAAAACCCAACTGAAATATATTAAAGATGAGTTGAAAAGAAGATATATATATATATATATATCTATATATATATCTATATAGATACCCTTAATTCTGCTAGGCTTGCTTATAAGATGTCCAGACACATATCCCCAATAGATTAGGAAGGAATTTTCTCACAGATATTTTACTAACACTTTATATCTTCCTGCCTTAGACCTCTTCTCCCTCTCACACTTCTTTGCTTTCATTGCCTATGTGAGCACATATACTAAGTGTCTGTGTATATAAAATGTGTGCATGCACTCTGTGTATATGTTTAAATATTTATGTATGTTTAAATCAAAATCCTGCATAGAAAGAAAACATAATTTTTAAATATGCCTTATTTTGCTTAACATAATGTAAAGTTCCTTTACAGCTGAACACAATTCCATCATATAAATATACCACATTTTCTTTATCCACTGATTTATAGACATCTAAGTTTCTTCCTTCTTGACTAGTGTGAAGAGTGTAGCCAATAATTGTAGATATGCAAGTACTTCTGTACCTTCTAGACAGTTATTTGGAGATAGATAGATAGATAGATAGATAGATAGATAGATAGATAGATAGATAGATAAATGTTCATCCATAGTGTAGCTGGGTCATATGACAGCTCTGTTTGTAGTTTTGTGAGGGAGGTCCACACTGATTTCTATAGTTGCAGTACAAATTTGCATTCCCACCAGCGATTTCAAAGTGTCCATCTTTCTCCTTATTCTTGCCAGAATTTGTAGTTGGTTCCTTACTTTTTCATAGTCATTCTGAGTTAAATGGGTTGAAATCTCAGTGAAGTTTTAATTTGCATTTAACTCATTTATAAGAATAGTAAAATTAAGTAAAAATATTTTTTGGCCACCTTTTTACTTCCTTTGAGTACTATCTATTGAAACCATTCACCTATTTATTTAGTGCATGATTTGTGGTGGTATTATTATTTTTGTAGATACTAGTCCCCTGGTGAATATACAGTTGGCAAACACTTTCCTCAATTCTTTAAGCGGTCTCTTCACTCTATTTTCTTTCAGCTTTTTAATATCCTGTAATTCCATTTGTCAATTCTAAAAATTATTTCCTGTGCCATTGAAGTCCTTTCTCATAATGCTCTTTATGTGTTTAGCTACCAAAGTGTTTCCTCTAGCGGTTTCAGAGTTTCAGATCTTATATGAATGTTCTTGTTTCATTGTTTTAAATCGACTTTTGTTCAAGATAAGAAATATACATCCACATGTATTCCTTAACATCTGGATATCCAGCTTTCTCAGCACCATTTTTTGAAGAGGTTGTCTTCTTTCTAAGATTAGGTTTTGGGAATATCTGTCAAAAACGAGGCAGCTGTAGTTGTATAACTTTTCTTCTGGATCCTCTGTTCTAGACCACTGATCTGTGTGTGTGATTTTCCTCCCAAGACCATGCTATGTTACAGTGGCTCTGCAGTATAATTTAAGGTCCAGTGTTATGCCTCAAGCAATGCTTTCTGATTTGGTTGCTTTGGCTATCTGGGATCATTCTTATTTCCAGAAGAGAAAATAGGTTAATCTAGAGAGGTATTTCTATAGACTTTCCATGTCAACCTGCTTCCCTACATAAAACCTTGATCTCTATGGGACAACACAGTGGAATATAATTAGAAATCACTCCACTACAAACAATACTTTCTTCAAAGTCTCAAGGTTTAATTTTAAGATCATAATAATATTATATTGCATTCTGTTTAGTCATTTCCAGCAATGATAATATTTATATGTCATCAGATATCTAGGCTTTGTTAAATCATGTCTATATGCTGTTTTTGCATGTCATAATGCAACACTGACTATGCAGGAATTATCTCTACATTCTCCTGGTATTCTAAGCAAAGCACTCTAATGGATTTAATTCTCTAATTAAAATGCATGTTTTGAGTGATAAAAATGGTCCCTGAGATACAAAATTTTGTCCACAAAACCACTGATAATTTCTATTCGCTTGGGTTACTAATTTAATTTTTTTAATTGAATCATATGGTTATGCTATAATTTACCTTCATATACAACACAATTTCCTGAAGGCTGACATCCATGTTAATTTCTGTCTCTTTGAATTCAGAGATAAATATAAAGAATAATAAATCTTTTAAAATGCAGGGATACTTTTACCTGTGTTGTCCATTTGTAAATATAATTAATTGATTGTGAGGGTTATTGACAAGTATTGCAAGCCACAACAAGATGATAACAACAGGGAATAAAAATCCAGAGGAAATGAAAAAAAATTAAAATAAAGAAAAACAACTAATGCTCAAACAGCATGCAACACAGTGTTTGAGTTGTCACTGATAAGGCACCTTATAAAGTTTCAGTCTGGGTACATCAGAGCATACTTATAAATCCATCTGACATTTCTGGCCTATCAAAGAAAAGAAAAATGAAATTATAGATTTCCTACCATGGATGACACCATCAAGTGGAGGCTTAGGGAGGGTCATTTGGTCATGTTCATTTATCTCATTTCTTCTCATTCCTTCCTTGACAGCTAACATATAAGGTCTTCAGAACTCCAGAGAGCAGGGCCAAAGTTTAATTTTCTGTTTCCTTGTCACCAACAACATGTGTGTAGTTATTTCTAAAACTGCACAAAATGAATAACAGAGTGGAATTTCTAAGGATACAATACAAAATTGTGAAAAGTGACTTAAAACTGACTCAGGACTTTTTTTCCCCACATTTCTGTCTAAAGTATTTTCTTTTTAAAATATTTTTATAGATTCAAGGATTTCATACAATGTGTTATTGTCATAGTCAGACCGCCTACCCCTCTCCCCACCTAACTACCCTAAAGACTTCATGTCCTCTATTATTATTTTCCTTTTTTCCCCAAGAGGCCTACCTATTGTAATCTATCTTTCCCAAGGGCCTTTGGGTATGTCTATTACTTGGAGTGTGGTGGACCTACAGGTGACACACCAGTAACGAAAACTGACTCTCCCTCTCCCAACGTCGATCACTTGCCAACAGATCCTCAGCTAGGGCTGGGGCTTTCTTCCCATCTCCCCCATTCATGCCGGGCCCTTGTCTTGCTTGGATTGCATGAGTCTTGTACATGCTGTTACAAGTGCTATAGATTCACATGTGCAACTGTCCTGTGATGTCCAGGCAGCACAGTTTTCTTGTATTAAGCTAACACCTCTGGCTTTTACAATTATTCTGCCCCCTCTTCTGCACTGATCCTTGGGCCTTGCAAGGAGAGGGAGCAATATAGGTGTCCCATTTAGGGCTGAATAATCTGCAGTGTCTTACTCTTCGGACACTGACCAGTTGTAAGTCTCTGTTAATTGCCATCTGGGTCAAGAAGAAATTTCTATGGTTGAGGGCTGAGGGATGCACTAGTCTATGAGGGTAACAATAAGTCATTAAGAGTCAGTTTAATACTAGGTCTATTTGTCTGAATGATAATAGTAGGTTCTCCCCTATGGCCTGGCCTGTCTAGCCCCGGGTTCTTGGCTTTGATAACACTATCAGATATGGACTCTATCTTGTAAAACAGACCTTAAATCCAGTTAGAAAGTGATTGGTTACTCCAAAAACATGTGTGCCATTTTTACAGCAGTGGGCATATTTGGCAGGCTACTTCTCACTAAAGTTTGCAGGGCTCACTGCTGAGCAAGGCTGATGATTACCTTTATTTGTTAGTAATATGCATAGCAACTTTTAGTACTATGAAATATGGCAAGCTACTAAAATGAAGCTTCTAAGTCAGTGCCAGCTTGATTTCAATGTCTTCAGCAATAGAGTCTGTTCTGGTAGGTAACCAAGCATAAAGCATTTACTTTGTATTCTATATTAAAAATAGCATTCGTATAATAATAATAATCCTGCCATAGTTAATAATGGAAAGAAAATAGTCAAAATGAAAAGAAGATTCAAGCCGGGTGTGGTGGCCCACGCCTTTAATCCCAGCACTCGGGAGGCAGAGGCAGCAGGATCTCTAAGAGTTCAAGGCCAGCCTGGTCTACAGAGCAAGCTCCAGGCCAGCTGGGGATACAGTGAGACCCTGTCTAAAAAAATATATTAAAAAAAATTAGAAAGAAAGAAAAAAAAAAGATTCAATTTCACCATCCTCATGTGAAGACATCACCATCATCATGTGAAGATTCTGAGCATCTATATGAGGCCAGTCCTTGTACAGATTCCTACACAGATGAGGTCATGGATGATAGATAAATATTTATACTCCTAAGAATTGTATGTCACTTTCTGTATAATGTTCATAACTGTTAATTATAAAAAAACAGAATTATGTTTTCAATAAAGATAGGTCCTTAATTAGAAGGCTTGAAGAAAGAGTTTAATGAGATTAAAAATGTTGGTTCAATTGTCTTTTTCTTTTAGTACCTTTGATTGAACACAGACCCTTGTGCACCAGCACGCCCAGCTGAGTTTTGTTTGTTTTTGTTTCTTTGTTTGTCTGTTTGCTTGTTTTTGAGATAGAATCTCCCTGTAGCCTCAACCAGCCTGAAGCTCTCTATGTAGACAGGCTGGTGGAGCTGTCACAGAGATCCGCCTCCCTCTGCCTCCCTAGTGCTGGAACCAAAGGAATGTACCACCACACCCAGATCCTTAAAATGATGCTGAAGTCATTATAACAATTTAAAACTCCAGGAGTTATGGAATTTTCAACGTTTAGTTTTCTGATCCCATCTTATTAATCCTCATCTGTTAATTAGTTGCCAAATGATGTAACCCAGGTAGTTCTCAAAGCATATCACACTATCCTTTCTTCCCATACTTCAAATCTTTTGGGCCACTTTGTAATCCAGGTGTTTATTGGCAGATATGAATCAGCATCTCACCATCTAATTCCTTTTTGATTTCCTCCAGCAAAGGATAAGGACCAGCAGAAATGTTGATTCATAATGTAATTCCAGCAACAGAATGTACAGAGACTTTATGTAACTAAAGTATTACATACATTTGCAAAAATATGTGCTTATGTCTTGACAACCTCCTATTTTCCATTGATTCAGTATTTAATATTTAGTCAGCCCTCACTTTGTCCCAGGGCATTATCTTTCTAGATCAGATATATCATAAAGAAAAAGAATGTAAACACCTTTGCCTAAGTGGAACTTATATTTCAGTGTGGAAAGTGGTAGTAAAATAATAAATAGATAGCTTAGCCTGGTAAGGTAAATACAGAATGTAAAACAACAAAATGCAGAACAGGACAATCCAGTAAGGAAGAAGGGGAGAGTGATAACAGCTCATTCAAAACACTGATCATCTATAATGTAGTAGCGCTGGTCAAGAAAATTGAGGTTAGGGCTGGAGAGATGGCCTAGCGGTTAAGAGCACTGACTGCTCTTACAGAGGACCCGGGTTCGATCCCCAGCACCCACATGGCGGCTGAGAACCGTCTTTAACTCCAGTACCAGGGGAATCTGACACCCTCTTCTGACCTCCGCGGCACTGCACGACATGGGTGCACAAACCTACATGCAGACAGTACATTCATACACATAAAAATAAATAAATTAAATTAAAAAAAAAGAAAATTGAGGTTAAATTAGATTCAGCATGAACTGCAATGGCTAACTCTCCAGAAGTTTGACATCTCCTTCCAATTGTTACATAATACCAAGATATTAACAAATGACAATCATACTATAATATCATATACAGGAATAACATAGGGTACATTAAATAAATTTAAAAGGATATAAAATTCCATTCACCTCTATTTCTCTTATATATGTATTTTCTGAATATTTTCATTACCAGTATAAGTTAATTCGAATTATATTTATTACTTCCTCATACAGTATGAAAGGAAATGCCATGGGCAGAATTTTCTCAACCTTTATCTATATTGCAGAACACAAGGATTTGGGTTATATTTTATAATCTATATAAACACAAAACTTAGCTCCTTATATATACTGAGTGCCCAAATACACCCCGTTTCTTAAATATAAGCAATGTAATACAAAATGGTGTATCATAACAGTGCTGCATGATATACTGTAGAATTATGCATTTGTAAATATATCTGTAGAGTTGAAGGAATTGTGACACACTTGAAATATTTTGGAGAATTACTCTGTGTAGTTATTTAGTGTATATGTCCACTTTCTGTTGTTATAGTACAATAGCAGAGGCTGAAGACTTAACAAAGAAAATAAGCTTATTGACTCACAGTGTTGGGAGTGCGAAAACCCAAGTCTGAGAGATACCATTGACCCAGCCTTTGATGAGAGGCAGATGGCATCGTGATGAAATCACAAGCAAAAGGGATCTCTGAGTGAACTAGAAGGCTGGAAGGAAAGTAGGAGTCAATCTTTTCTTTAGTAACCACCCACTTAACAAAAACTAACTGGGGTACTACAACAACTACCTTAATCCACAGCTCAGGATGTGGCTTATTTGCAGTCATTTGTCTCTCATGGGTTTGATCTCTAGTACTGTAAAAACCATATTTTCACATATTCCAAAGACAGTGTTTTAATGAAAGTAACAATTGTTTCTATTAAAGATTATACAGCTTACTAGTGTCACCACTCTGAGGATCATGCATATCACACATGACCTATTTCATGAAGCAATCAAACCATTGAATCTAGATGTTTCCAGTTCTGTAGCTGTTAACTTTTTCTCTCATGTTACATAATATATAATGTTGCTCAAAAGTTTACTTGATCAGTATGTATAAAGAATACTCAGGGCAAACAATGCAAAGAATACAGCTCTAAATTTTCACAATAAAATGCTGTTAATAAAGGTTCTGGAATTATAAAAATTCCATAATGTCATATGTTGAGTATTTGACAGATAATTAATTTTAGAATATGGTCTAAAGGTATTGAGTGCTTAAGATTATCTCCTTTGCAGAATAAAAGTTCTAACACATGTTTGATTGAGTTATAAAAAATACTAGTAATGCAGAATATGTAGAGCTATAAGCAAGAAAATAAATGAAAATCCATATTTTGCTGATAGGTTTTATTTCACTAAGTGATTGACTATTTCCTTGAGCCTGGAATTTAATGATGCCTTTGGCCCATTTCACTCTTTGACACTGTGCATGTTAAGGAACAAGTTCCTGTAAATCTAAGTTTCTTGTTTAGTCAAAAGATATTGGCATTTTTATTACCATTTCTTGGTACCCATGTAGAGATTCTTATTCATTTGAAGACACTAAAGCTGAATTCTAATGAGTCAGGACCCAAGTGTTCATTTCATGGGTAATTTCTTCAGGTGTCAAATATCGACTAACATTTTTAGGTCCCAGAGTCGGTGCAATTGTTCATTTTGTCATGTATGTGGTACCAGAATCTATTGCTTTCCAAGTGTCAAGCAGGGTACTGTTTCTTCCAAAGCCACTCCCCAAATCATGGCATTGTTTTTCAGATTAGCTACCAATATAACCTAAAAATGATTTAGTGGGATCAAAAGAAAAATTTTTAAGTAGAACCATTTGTCATAGTGTGCACTAGTAAACAAATACTCCAGCCTCAATAATGAGAGTGCAGGAGAATATATTAGTCTCTATCCATTAGTCACACATTTATCCATAAAATGCTCAAATTTCATTTGAATGGACATTCTTAGGTGTGTGGACTGTAAGATGCTTGTACTTACTGGCTCCACACTGAAGATAAATTGCTTGGTAGTGTTTTCCCTACTTCATAACCCACTTGATAACAGTGATTGAGTCTGCAATTAATATTTCTGGATTCTTGCCCACTTACTCTTTGGAATAATATGAAAACAGAAAGGTGAAATTAGAATTCCAGTTTTCCAGCTCATCCAAAAGCAAATGTTCAAAAACTGCATTAACCCTCAGATACCATGTTCCTAGCAAGTCTCTCATTCCCTTAAACAGTACCGGAATCTGTAACAGAAGAATTCCTGTGTATCATCAACTTTATGACATAGAGCATTCTGCAGCGGCTTCTTTCTTTTCCTCACTGTCTAGGGGGACAATAAACAACAATTATATGATTGATAGATGGTGAGACTTGGTGAGCATTATTTGATCTTTTATCTAGATATAGTATTTGAGTTTTGAAGCATAATTAATTCTTCTGTATTATTTTGAATAGTTTGAAGATTGAAATATCTCATATGAATATATTGGTAGAAATTCTCTTATCATCTGCAATGTAGACAGACATATTAGTATGGAATTGGCAGGAGGGTAAAGATGCGTGGTCTGTGTACCAACCTCACAAAATTCAACAAAGTAAGAGTCTCTGTGACACTTAGAAACACAGTGGAGAGCCTGATCTTCATAATCTCAGCCTGAGGAAAAAATCTGTTTTGCTGTTGGTTTATTTTCTATTTTTTCCATAGAACTTGGGAAATCATCTTAATTCTGTGTCTGAATGTCCTCATATATTAATGAGAATGATGTAATTTGTTATTACCTGTGGGATATTTCTGAAGATTAAATAATATTGTTCTGTGCGGTGTTTGCTGAAATGCTATTTAATGAGCATTAGCCAAATGTATTCTCAATGAGAAGTGAGAAAAACACACCTAATTCATTTGCTTATTCAATAAGTATTAAAGCTTTTCTCTGTATAAATAAGTACCATAACTTCTCAGAAACAAATGAATAGGGATTAAACTTTAATTCATTTTCTATCAATCAATTGCTTCTAAACTATCAAAGGAAATCATAACCCAAACAAGGGATTTCAGGGAAGTGTGAGAAACTGTTATTTCCAGACTTTAGATTGCTGATATTCTTGGCTGCATATTTAATAAATAAGAATTTAAATAAATTCTTGAGTTACCACAATGAAAATATGGTCCCAGTACTCACGGTTCTTTCTATTTTCTGAAATAGAAGTAGATGTTCCACTCAAATTAGCTTTTGAAATCTGACCAAATGCTCCAGATGTTCCAGTGCTGCCAGCAGAGTTTGTCTGTGATCCATGTCAGAACCCAGCTGTCAACAGGAAAGCACACCTGCCACTGGTTTACTGTCAGCAAATTACTTTTCAATTGTATTAGGAAATGAAGCAGAGTGCCGAATGAAGCATTCATCTTTGAAAAGAACCCACATTACAGTATGAATTTGCTCCATATAATGAATGCAACCATCTCTAGAGTCTTCTCAGAAGTCACCTCTAGCCCCAAACTTCCCTTTTCATTGGCACTAATCTTGACCCCAAGAAGCAGTGTCTTAATATTAGCAAATAAGTCTGAGTATTCCAAGAATAAGCTCACTGTAGTCTTGTTAGGTAGGAGAGGTAATGACAAATTGAAAGCTTACTATAAAAATGCACAATTTACTTGATAAGTATAACTAAATTAAAATGAACGAATATATTGGGCAAAATTTGATAGCCTTTTAAAGGATCTGAAAACCTCATTTTTCTAAGTCATGAAATTTTAGAGATTTGAAGGACTTAGATGTAAATAAAGATGTAGCTAAATTTGGAAAATGTCAGTTGATTAAACAAGAGCGCAGGTGTAAATGTGATTGATACCCTGACTTCAGTGAAAGCTCCTTTACTGCTTGCTCCCTGGGTACTGTTGTACTCAACTTTGTTTTGTGTAAGAGATGACATGGACTAGCAGAAATGATGTGTTCTGAAGTCATAATAGATTTCTCTAACCCTCAGCATTTTCCTTTTTAAGAGTGAGATGGCAATACTTGTGTAAACTGAGGGCCAAGTGAGATTCTGAATATGAATCATTCTCACAATTAAAAGAGATGCTGGATTGGGGCTGTAGATCTATACAGCTTCCATGCCCTGTGGGGTGGTGGACAACAGATGGCTTGTATATTTCTATCCTTCCTGGACATTGGTTACTTCTGCCTCATGGCTTGGCACACTCCCTTTCCTTCCTCCTTCCCTTCTCCCTCTCCCTGTCTCTTACATCTTACACACTCTCTGACATGTTTCTTCATATATTGAATCGAAACTCTCAGGGACATTATTGTATTCTTCTGTGGGTTACTACTGACTTCTTGGGTAATTGCTTACAGCACTCTAACTTATGGCTACTTAACAGATATATCAATTGATCTCTTCAGCAGTCTCTGTCTTTGGAGTTATATTGCAGATATTTACCACTGGCTGTAGGTAGTAGTACTATCATTATATGCTCTGTGCTGGTTAACTTTTGTCAACTTGATATAAGCCTAGACATCCCTGAGAAGAGGGAATCTAACTGAGAAATTTCACCCAACAGAGAGGCCTATGGTCATGTCTGTGGGGCATTTTCTTGATTTTAATTAATGTAGGAGGGCCCAGGTTCTGAGGATGGTGCTATCCCTGGGCAAGTGGACCTGGGCTCTATAAGAAAGGCAGTAATTACATCATAAGTTCTCAAGCAGAGGCAGTCTATTGCAAGGACCTTCTTTGCTGCCAGTTATCATAGACTGTTTAAAGTTAGAAAAACTGAATAGCAACACTGAATACTGTAGAAATGCACTTTGCTCAGTAATACTTGAGCTGTTGCAATATTAGATTATCCATTTGGTTGTTACAGAAAATCCTTAACTGTAATTGATGGTTGTTGCCATAATAGTATATTGCCTGTATTTCTACCTCTAGAAATGGGCTTTATGTGCTAAATTTCAATATCCTTGAGCCTGGGCAAGTGCACAAGCCTTTTTAAAAAGAAACATGGTTTACTTGCACAAAACTCATCAGATTTGAGAGATCGTTAATGCCCTTGAAGTGGTTTTTGTGGGTGTGAAACAAATGGTGAGAATTTGAATTGTTCCCTTATTATAGTATTGAAATTAAGTCTACTTAATCTATCAAATCATGTTCATGCCCTGATTTTATATACTTGCATCTATCAATAAACATTGTGATACTTGAAGAAAAAAAAAGTAATTAAGAGAAAGTAAGGAGACCTGGGAGGAGTTTGTGGAAGAGTGGAATATATGGGAATAATGCAAAGAAAATATTTGTGTGTGAAATTCTCAAAAAAAAAAAAAAACATTAAAATGAAAAAAAAAAAAAAAAGAAAGGCAGTTGAGCAAGCCATCGGGAGCAAGCCAGTAAGCAGCATTCCTCCATGACCTCTGCTCCAGCTTCTGGTTCTAGCTCCCTACCTTGAGAGCCTGCTTCCTTCCTGTGTCACTGTCACCTGCAAGCCACACAAATTTTTTCCTTTCCTAGTTAATTTTTTTTTTCATGGCATTTATCTTGGCAACAGAAAAAGTAAAAAACAAAAACAAAAAGCAAACTCAGTAATACCATTATCATTAAAATGGAAAGTTTAGACAGAAGTGTGAGGGCATATGAGAAGCTAAAACTGAGGATAACAAGTTTGAGGCTAGCCTGAGCTACATACTCAGATTCTGTTTCAAAATATGCCAAACATAAAGACTAATAAATTTAGTCCAACTGATTTAAAGAGCAGGAAAGAGGCCTTGAATGTAACACAGAAGTAGAGCACATGGATAATATGTACATATCCTGTGTTCAGTATTCAGCAGTGAAGGGGATGAGGGGAGAGGAGGGGAGGGGAGAAGAGAAGAAAAGGGGAAGGGGAAAGGGAAGAGAGGAGGAAGGGGAAGGGAAGGGAGAGCAGAAAGGTAAATAAATTTGGGGTGACTTTTTTCTTCATTTCTCAACATCTTGAAAGTTTCTGTTTTATTATCCATTTTGGAATTTTCCTGAGAACAGTCAGAAAAAAAATATATCACTATTCTTTTTATGATTTAACATGTACCCTGTGCACAATGCCAAGATGCTTGTTTATTCCGATTACTGCAATGTTTTGCATCAATGTGAGTCCAGCAATTGCAGATAATGTGTTTTAGTGTGAGTTCTATGATCTGCAGAGAATGGAATATGCTATCTTCTTTTGATGATTGATTACCTTAATTTTTTACTGCTAGTTAATTTTTTAGTGGCTAGCATTATTCTTTGAGCCTGCAGAATGGATTATTTTTGGATGGGTATACAGTAGCTCTCACTGTCAAACAAAGTAGTTTTTTAATTCTCTCTCTTTTGTAAGCTTTCCTCAAATTCTTGGATGTTTAGAATGTTGTCTGCACCATGTATGGTAAAAATACCAATTTCTCTTTCCTTCTGTGACTTCTGTTTCTGGCGAATTCACCATTCAGTGCAGGAATCTCTGCAATTTCTGCCTCTCATCCTTGAAAACTGCATAGTTCAATTCTGTGACATTTTTTCTTTGACTTGAAGACTTAGTTATTTTTCAAATAAATAATGTAAATAAGTAGAATCCTGTGTAAATTGAATAGAGATAAAACTTATCAGCTACACTTTTTCCGTATGAGAGTGACAGCAGCTGTTTTATCAGACATAAGCCTCAGCACATGTCTGTGTATGTGTGTGGGTGTGTGTGTGTGTGTGTGTGTGTGTGTGTGTGTGTGTTTGAGGCAGAATCTTGCTATGCAGCCCAGGATGACCTTTAGCTTGCTATATACCCAAACTGATCTCAAATTCACATTCTTGCTGACTCTGTATCACAATTTCTTGGTACACATCTTAAAGAAAACTCTGTAAATAAAAATTATAGGTAAAGAAAAAAGTAAAGTATAAAGAAAATTAAGGTTATCAAAGGTATTAATCATATTTTAGTTCTAGGTTTCTTCACTGGAAATTGAAATTAATGTTTTTGCTCAACTCTATATATTAAATGAAGGTAAAACTTCACAGCAGTGTGATTTTACTCTGGAATATTAGAAGGGCTAACTATGTTAAGTACAAAGTGGTCTTATATAGATATACAAATAGCAACAGTTACACCCCACTCAGCCTTTGCCACTGAGATTTGATATTAGACGTCTTACATTCATTTAATGGTCAAAACTCAGATCCTGTTATGACACATGCTTTACAGGCTATGTAACTTCTTCACTAACTCCTGGCCTTCAGAACCAAGTGAACTCATTGGATCTATATTCTGAGCTCTTGCCTCATTACTCTTGAAATTAGGCTCCATAATTCACCTGAGCTTTTAATGTTCTGCTACTGAGAAACATTGTTTTCAAGTATCTCAGTAATACTTGTTTTGATTATAAATAGTCTATGAATCTCCAGAGTTTTATTTTTCCATTAAGGATGACATATGATGATGCAAAGTAATTTGCCAAGTACTTAGCACAACATAGTAAGTAGTCAATAAGGTAAGTTCTTAGGGTTATTATTACCTTAAATACAAAATCGAGTGGTAAAATTTATTCATTTTAATGTGCACATTTTGTAAAGGGCTTAAGTATAAAGGAGACAATTTACACAATATAACATGAACTTACCATTAATGATAAACAGCATGTAGAGCTAAATACTAAAAATTTAAATAAGGTAAAAAGAAAGGAAAATTACTGAACCTTTAAAAAAATCAATATTTTATTTAAAAATTTTAAGTATTATGTTGCAGGAGATGGCTTTCTGGATAAAGTGTTTTCTTGGAAAGTATTAACTTAGGATCCCTGGTACACATGTAAAATTTGGGTGGTAGGTGTACAGGGGAGGAGTGGAGACAGGTGGATCCAAAGAGTTCACGAACAAGACAGTCTGGTAGAAACTGTGACACTGCAAGCCTTTAGGGTCAATGAGAGACCCCATCTCAGCAAAATGGGATGCAGAGGCATTGAGGAGGAAATTCCAAAATCAATCTCCAGTCTCCACATGTGCCCACATGGTTGATATACATACCATTGCACATACAAATACACCCCACCACACAAAAGACATTAATTTGAAGAAGGGATACATAATTAAAGTAAGATAGTGGAAATTCCTCAGCAAATTAAATATTTTGGACTCTATTTCACTTTATAAATAAAATGAAAAAATCTTAATATTAACCAGAAGAGAAGGAAATAAAAGGTACACAGACTAGGAACAAATGCATTCAGATGACATTATCTAAATAAAAGCATCAAAAAGAATCTACAAAATCATCTTGGGAATAATAAGACACATAAGGGCTGCAGAGTATAATGAAATAGATGAAGAATAATAGTTTATTGCTATCTTACACAGTAATAAAGAAGTAAAATTTGAAAAAGAAATACTGACAACTAAGACAATGAAATTGTTAGGTATAAAATTAATACAATGTGTACATATATTAAGAAAAATTTAAAGCTCTAATGAAATAAATAAAAAATAACTAAATGAGCTGGGTGTGGTGGCTCACGCCTTTAATCCTAGCACTTGGGAGGCAGAGGCAGGCAGATCTTTGTGAGTTCAAGGCCAGCCTGGTCTACAGAGCGAGTTCCAGGATAGCTGGGGCTACAGGGAGACCCTGTCTCAAAAAGACCAAAATAAAATAAAAAAATAACTAAACAGAAATACACTCCATGTAAATAGATAAGAAGACAACTTATTGAAGATATTTGTTATTTCCAAATTAACTGATCAGAATAATGCAATCCCAGTCAAAATTTCAGAGAATTGTTTTGAAGATATTGACACATTGATTCTAAAGTTTATTTGAGGAGGCAAAAGACCTAAAAAGCTAATGTACAACTGAAGGCTTCAAACTCTCAAACCCGGCCCCATTTCCTTCCTCTTGCAAGGCTGCTCTACCTCTACAATCACCATCACCAACTGCACAGCAACTGTTCACATACTTGAGCCTACATGGGACATTTTATTTTGAATATCTTCAGGGACATATTTTCTCTAGCAAAGTTGTATGACCTGCCAAACAGCACCAACTGGTGACCAAGTGTTCAAATAACTAAATATATGGGGGACAGCTTTCATTGAAACCAACACACTAGCCTTCACAAAAAACAACTCAAAATAGATGACAGTCCTAAATATGAAACATGAAACTACTAGATTCCTAGAAATTCACACAGTGGCAAACCAAGGTGACCTTGGTTAAGACTGTGATTTTTAGATATAGCTCCATATCGGTCCATGAAAGAAACTGATTAACTTAGCTCCTTTAAAATGATAAACAAGAAATTAAAGAAAGAAAGAGATAATGTCCAGGGAAGGTGTAGGCTAGGAGACAGTATTTGAAAAAGAGGTATCTGGGCCCTGTGATGTAGCTCAGCAAGTAAAGGCACTTGCCTTGCAAACCTTGGACCTTGTATTAGTCACTTTTCTGTTGCTGTGATAAAATCGTCATGACCAAGGGAAGTTATAAAAGGAAGAGTTTATCTGAGTTTATGATTGACGATTCCAGGGAATTAGAGTCCAATGTGTCTGGGAGTCATAGTGGCTGGGGCTGGAGCAGAAAGCTGAGGTTCACCTCCTCTGATGAGCACGGGAAGTGGAGAGAGAGCCTCTGGAGACAAGCAAGTCTTGTTAAGCTCTCTAAGCCTACCCCCAGTGACATATTTCCTCCAGTATGACCATATATTCTAAGACCTCCCCAAACCCACTGGGGACAAAATGTCTGAATACTTAAAGCCTATGAGTGACATTCTCATTCAAACCACCACAGACCTCAATTTGATCCCTGAAAACTCATGTTGATAGAGAGAATTGACTCTTCAAAGTTGCCCTTTGACCTCCACATTCTCACTATGATATATACACCCCAGGCCCCACACAGCATCCATATTTTTTTTTTCTTTTTGAGACAGGGTCTCCCTGTAGCTCCAGTTGGCCTGGAACTGGCTATGTAGACCATGCTCATCTTGAACTCACAGAGATCCGCCTACCTCTGCCTCCCAAGTGCTGGGATTAAAGGTGTGTGCCACCACGCCTGGCAGCAATAGTTTTTAATGACATATCAGAAGGAGTCCCATTATCCAAAATGTACCAGAACTTCTAAAACTCAAACTAAACAACAAAAGTAAAATATCCCCCAAATATCCTTACCATATGATCTTGTAATCACATGCTTGTAGTCATTAAATGAGTTAACTTTTGTTTACAGAAAAAATTGTACATGGATGTTTAAATCTCTTTGTAACTGCACAAATGTGAAAGTTATTCAAGATGTGTTTCAGAAAGTGAGTATGATAAGTTTGTTCATCTGGACAGTGGAATGCTATTTAGTGCTAAAATAAATAGCTAGTGATGAAAAGACATGGAGGAAAATTAAATATTACAATGTACAAAAAGGCAACCAACAAAGGTTCCCCACTGTATAGTTCCATAAATAAGGATGGATATATAGACAGGCCAAAGGGTTGAGAGGCAGGAAGGCTGTACTGTAGGATATTGTAGTGGTAGGTATGATGACATATGTTTGTCCAAAGACATACAATGCACACCATTTATGTAAACTCAAGACTGGGGAAGTTGACATGTTTTATCAGTTATAACAAAAGCAGCTCTTGGTGGGGGGGGAACTGTTGGGGTCCATGTATGAGAAGCAGTATATTTTAAACATTTGTAAATTCCTCAGAAATATTCTGTAAACCTAAAACTACTCTACAACATTTAATCTATTGATAATTAACAGGTAAACTTCAAATTTCAAACAGACTTGGATTTGTTTTTGAAATTTTCCCTTTCTAGAAATATGGCTATTCACTACAAATCACTGAACTTATATTTTAGTTTACCGTTCCAATTAAATCATAATAAAATTATAAAATAAATGGCTTGTGCTAAATGTATAAACTTATTAATGATAAGGTGAATAATATTTAGTACTTTGGACAGCTCCTTTTGAAAAGTCCGAGTTTCAGGACATGATCCAAGGAAATCTTACAAGAATAAAAAAGTCTGTGAGAAACCCAGTTTTCTAGGCAGTTGGGACTTATGAACTTATAGCAATAACAATAGCATACACAAAACACACATTCAAACTCAAAACAGACACAAGCCAGCACAGAAACAGGGAAATGGGTAAGAATCCCCAACCATAGTTGAAGGCCTTTTGGCAGCTAATCTCTGCTGAGTGAAAGAGGTGGTTCTTTTTTTATTCTATTTATTATTTTTTATTTTATATGTTTGTTGGATAGCTTGTCAACTTGACATACCTGGGCAGAGGGAGCATCAATTGTGGAGATGCCGCCATTGGACTGGCCTATGGCCATATCCCTAGGGCATTTTCTTGATTGGTGAGTAATGAGAATGGGCCCATCCTACTGAGGGCAGTACCACCCCTAGGCAGGTGGCCCTGTGTTGTTTAAGAAAGCCTGCTGAGAGCCTGATGTGGTGGTGCACACCTTTAATCCTAGCACTTGAGAGGCAGAGGCAGGCAGATCTTTGTGAGTTCAAGGCCAGTCTGGTCTACAGAGTGAGTTCCAGGACAGCTGGGGCTACAGGGAGACCCTGTCTCAAATACCAAAAAAGAAAACCAGCTGAGCATGTGCCAGGGGAGTAAGCCCTGTGCCTACTCTACGGCCTGTGCTTCAGCTACTGCCACCAGGCTTCTGTCCTGAGTTTCTGCCTTGGGCTCCTCAGTGATGAACTATATGACCCAGATGATGTAAGCCAAATAAACCCATTCTTCCCAAGTTTGTATTGGTCAGAGTGTTTTGTTATATCAAGTGAAGGAAAGCTAGAGCAATGTATATGAGTGTATTGCCTGCATGTATGTAAGTGCACTCGTGTCATGCAATGTCCCCAGAGTTCAGAAGAGGACATCAGATCCTCTGAAACTGAAGATATGGAAGGTTTTAGCCTCCATGTGGGTGCTGGGAATTGAACCGAGGTCCTCTGCAAGAGCAGTCAGTGTTCTTACCCGCTGAGCCATCTCTCTAGCCCCTGAGTTGGTCTTCCTTAAAAGAGTAACAATAAGATAGGCTGACCAGACTCTAGGGATGAACTCACAACTAGGCACATTTCCAGACACACACTTGTCTTGATATGCCTTAACATATCTGGCAGAACACATGAAATCTGGTGGAGGCACTATGGTGGTGCAAACAGAGGAGAAGTTCTAAATAGGATTACAATGTACTGTATGAAATGCAGAAAAATTCAAGAAATGTATTATAAATAAAAGGATATTTTGTCATAAAATAAAAATTATACAATCTTTAAAAAAGAAAAAAAAAGGCCATGAGGGTTGACTTTGTGTGAACACAAGTAAGTCATGCCTATATTAATATATTATAACAGTTCAATTATGGCAGCTTATTATCACAAAGGCAAGTGATTGATGCACTTTGTTCTTCAAGCCAGAGCTGAAAACAAGTTAACAAAATTCTCAGAAGGGTTTATTTAGGATGACTGGGCTGAGAACATAGCCCATTGAGAAAGGATATTGTGAAATAAATTCTTCTCAATTAAATATATAAGCCTTGATAAATTAATAAAATCCAACTAACAGTGAAATGAGTTCTAATAGTTTGTATATGATAATCATTTTGAAAAGTCTTTGTTGATTAGAATACTCTTTCAGGTAAAGAACCTTAATTGTTTATTCCAATTGATTAAAATATCACAAACATTGATATTACATATGTGTAATAACATTAGTTTTTCACAAATAGGATTTTGGTTAATATAAAATTAGGGAAAAGTGGTAAAAATATACTGCTCTTCAAGTACCAATGAATTGAAGTCTGTTTTGTACAGAAATCTTTGGCATTAAACAGGATTTCTAAATGCTTACCATTTATCCTTAAGCATAATTCAAGCCAAGGTTACATTAAAATACATCACAGATATGGGCAGTAGCTTAGATATATTTCCTATAAGAGGAAAGATTAAGTCTAGTTTTTTGAAATTTGAAATAGCTTATAAAATTCAAGGTGGAAGGATTCTAATCTGACAGTTGCCTGATAAAAATTGGACTCAGAGAATTTTGTATTAACAGCTAAGGAAAATGGTGTCTTCTAATAATACACATTTAATAAACACAAATGGATTTTTAAGGATTTAAGTATTTGCTTTCTTCTGATTGAAGTAAAATGTTTAATGATTTAAGTAATAAGCTTTTAGACAAACCAAGTGTTCAGTATTGTTTTAGGAACTAGCTTGCCAAGAAGCAGCCTGGCGCCATACTTAATTTGTTCTCTTCCTCACTGTCGATATGGTTGTGTTGGTTTCCTATAGCTCTCAATGTCAATGTCAGTTAATTTCATATTGGGCTATCCATTGTTTCACATAAGCCTGGAACCTACAGATTCACAGGAAGTAGCCTTCATCTCTATGCATTAACAAAGATGCATTACATGTACACTATTTTTATTTTATTTTATTTTTTTTAATTTTTTTAAATTTTTTATTTATTTCGGTATGTGAATGAATGTACTGTCTGCATGCAGGTCTGTGCACCCGTGTCGTGCAATGACGCGGAGGTCAGAAGAGGGTCTCGGATTCCCCTGGAACTGGAGTTCTCCTGAAATTGGAGTTTCAGACGGTTCTCAGCCGCCATGTGGGTGCTGGGGATCGAACCCGGGTCCTCTGCAAGAGTGGTCGGCGCTCTTAACTGCTAGGCCATCTCTCCAGACCCAATGTACACTATTTTTAAAAAGTAAATTTGGCAAAGATATATACCTTTGGAATTATCCTTAAAATTTAGAAGATTTGCATCCTTTAAAAGTTGCCTTGTACAAATTTCCAATCAGTTCTCAAGGTTCATTACTTACCAGAGGCAATATTTATGTATTACTGATCTCATAATTACTTGTGTTCACATAATTCATGTACATGGACTCTTAAAGTGTATTTGTTTTCATACATGGTTCTTTTTATTTCAGTGTTTTTAAAATTTCTTTCACATTTTTGTTTTTATCAGTCATCCCTTTCCTTTTTATTGCTATATAGAAATTTAGGATTATGAATATCTACAATTTGTTTATTCATTTTCCTGTGAACATTTGAATTATTTTCAGGAGCCATTAATATTTTCTTAGATGTCTCTTGTAGATGTATGTCTCCATATATCCAGGGAAAATACCTACCAAGGAATTTCTCAAACTTATGAAGATTTGTGAATGGGATTATTTAAGAAAGTATCAGGAGGTTTCTGAAATCACAACTGAATTTTATGTCCCTAAAAGCAGAAACCTTAGGATTTTTATGTCTCTTCCCCTTCATCCTCAATTAATAGTAGGAATTACACTGAGGGTTTGGGCACTCTTGAAAATTGAAATTATATATCACATTGTGGTTTAATTTGTATATCTCTAATGATTAAGGATGCTGAGTACTTTTTCATATAATTGGTGGCCATTCATATGTCTTCTTTTGTTAAGTGTCTAGGCCCCTCCCCATTCTGGCTTTGTACTATAAATGATTAGCTAAGAAAAGATTAGCTATAAGTACTAGGCATTGGGTCCTTAGCGAGTTTAGACACAGACATTCAGCAGAGATTTTTTGTTCCTGTATTAATTCTATGGGGAAGAGATGTACAATAGTACATAATTCCTTTCCCTTCACAATCTGATAAAATGGCTAAATTTATAATAGAATTTAAAAGACTAAATAAGAAAAATAAATATCCTTCTCTAGATGGCACTCACCTCATTTATTTCACTACTTTCTGGTAGAAAAATGAGGAATCCTCTAGAACACTCCTTGAATTATGAGTTTTCCTTTTTTTTTTTTTTTTTTTTTTTTTTTGGTATTTTTGTGGCAGGGTCTCCCTTTTAGTATCAGCTGTCCTGGAGCTCACTCTGTAGACCAGGCTGGCCTTGAAGTTACAGAGATCCGCTTACCTCTACTTCCCGAGTTCTGGGATTAAAGGCATGCGCCACCATGCCCAGCTGAATTATGAGTTTTCAATAGTGTCTCATAGTGAAGCAATATGTCTAGGATAGCATGATTTGGGGCTTGGCCAAATCCAGTTAGAAGAGATGAGAAAGTAGAGCCTTGAAATGTGCTTGAACATGGGGGCTTTTATTTTAGTGCGGTCCCTGTCAGTGCATAGCTGTGACCATAGAAAGAAATTGAGGTCTTATTGCTAGACTGAGAGGTCATGTTGAAGGTGTCATGGAATATATATCATCATGAATATGGAGGCCACATGGAAAAGAATATGAACGTTTCAGAAGCAGGAACAATGATACCTCTGGATTCCTGACCTTACTCAACTGCCAGCTGAATTCAACCAAATCAATGAATTAATATCATGTGGATAGAAAACTCCCTCAGATAGCAGAATCTTGATAAATGCTAACATTTAAAGTACTCTCTGAGGAAATTTAGCAAAAAAATAGCAATAGAAACATGATAGATCAGTTGAACATCTAACAATATTTTAATTACATATATAACTTGCATATTAAATCACAAGGAAACTTAGCTATATAACAAATCTGACTCTAGCCACAGTTTTTCCAGGCACATTCACTATGGAAATAGTTTTCAAGTGTGAAGGTAAGGAAAAAAGAACAAAGGAAATTCACTAGGACAGTTCTTCAGTCAAATGATTGGCCTGTCCCAGGAGTGGCCATAGGACAGCACAGTGGGATCACCATGAGGAATGTGTTGGACTTCACTGAGTGGCTACTTAAGTTTGGCACAAGCAGTATGCTACAAAAGAAGTAAAAGCAAAATGTATGACCTGAGTTTCTATAGAGAATAGCTGAAATAATAAGAGTAAATCAGCCCAGGGTGAAGCAATCTCTAGTGACAATGAGGGCATAGGACACTAGAACAGAAAACATACAAAACTAGAGAAAACGACAAAGCCAGAGTTGGTTCTGGGAAAAGGTCAAGAAAACTGATAAATTGAAATTTTGTTTTCTAATAAAGAGAAAGAAAATGCAGATGAAAACAATAATAAATAGAAGAGATGATTCCATTGCTCTACTGTCAGGGATCTGGGCCCTACAAATGTTAAAAGATTAATAAGATAGAATATAACAATGAATCAAGCAACTGTGAAATTGGCAGATTATTTTCAAAAGATAAATGTTTTTTATCCTACTACACACCAAACATTATTTTAGATAGATTATAGAACCTAAATGAAAAATTCATAAATATATAAAGTATCTTCATATCTTGCAGTTGAATATTTCTCATATGAGACACAACAATCTTTCCCTGGCTATAAAAACTATTCCCCATGTGGTGCTGAGTAAAAAGTATATTTTTTGGTGTTTGGGTTGTGTATTAGTCACTTTACCATTGCTGTGAAACCACCATTATCAAGGGAACTTATAAAAGGAAGAGTTTATTTGAGTTTATGATTGATGGTTCCAGGGAATTAGTCCATTGTGGCGGGGAGGCATGATGGCAGAAGCTGGAGCAGAAAGCTGAGGTTCACATCTTCCAATGAGCACAGGAAGCCGAGAGAGAGCTACTGGAGAGTAGCAAGGCTTTTTAAACTCTCTAAGCCCGCCCCCAGTGACATACTTCCTCCAGCATGGCCACACCTTCTAAGATTTCCCTAAACAGCGGTACTACCACAGGTGGAATATTCGATAGATATCTGTGAATTAATACAGGATTAAAAAAGTCTTTGCTGAATGTCCGTGTCTAAATTCTCTAAGGAACAAATGCCCAGTACTTATAGCTAATCTTTTCTTAGCTAATAATAGTACAAAGCCTTGTAACATTTCCCATTAAACTATGTAGAAGTTAATGTCAAAAGTTTTACCACAGCTTCCTATTACCTTATCTATGCCTATGGCTAATCCAATTTAATGTTAAATCCAATCTAATCTGATGCAAAATAATGTAATCTGGATAAATAGTATAATTTAATTTCTTATAAATATGCCTTTATGAACACTTTTTTGGGGAAAGTTCTCTGTATTTTCTATAATTGTATAATTGCTCTACTGACACTTTTTTTATTCTCAACTTCTGTCTGGATGGCTCTTCCATGTGGTCTCTATTAAGTTACAGCTATGCTAGGTACCATTCCTTGGTATTACTATTTCACTCATTGCTTTTGGTATCATAAGTATTACATTTTCCAGTTAACCCATCTATAACACACCTGAATATCTCAAAATACACATAACAAACTATGAGTCTATGAGATAGAAATCATGTGTGTCACACAACTATTTCCTCAGAACCATAAACATGCCCATTACTCAGTGTGTACAAAAAATGTATATTAAAATGAATGGCTCTGTGAGCAACATGTTTTCACCTGATCCTGTACCAGCCTACCACAGAGCCCTAGGTTGGAGATATTAAACAAAAGATGGAAGGATGAAATGTTATCTTGCTAACACTACAGAAGCAAACTTATGAATTCAATGGTAGGAAAGAAGGAATTTATTAACTTAGTGAATTCATTTGTATAATTTAACTTTAGCAGAATTATTTTAAAAATATTTTATTCATAATTTTTATTTTATGTGTATGAATGTACTGGTTACATGTAAGTAAGTGCGTCTGCCTGATGAGGTCAAGAGAGGGTGTTGTAGCCCCTGGAACTGGAGTTATGGACAGTTGTTAGCTACCATATGGGTGCTGGGACTCCAACATAGGTCTTCTGTAAGAGCAGCCAGTGCTCTTAACTGCTGAGCTATTTTTCTAGCCCCAGAAGAATGACTTTGGGGGAAGAGTAGAAAAAAGGGGTATTACTTACCTAGAAAGAAGCTCATACTCAAAACTCAAATTATTCAAATATCCAGGTAGGGTAATACTTTTGACCCTTTGGTATATTATTAACTTAAATGTGTCTCAAAGTAGCATTGTATTTGGAAAATGGCTGAAAACCATTGATTTAAAAGCTTGTGATCTTAAGTAATAAATGGATTTATATAGTCATCTGTTTGTGCTTACAGTTTAGCTAACTAGAAGTGTTTTTAGCTTTTCCTACTCATCACTGAAATAAAGCATCAGTTTACTAAATAGCATCCTAAAATTCTACAGGAATTTAATGCAGTTTCTGAATATGGACAACACTCTCAGCTAATAGCAGTGAGCACTTTGGGAGAACTGACTTTATAAGTACATTTTCATCTTGTGCTTTAAAAATGTGGTGCATTGCCGGGTGTGGTGGTGCATGTCTTTAATCCCAGCACTCGGGAGGCAGAGGTAGGTGGATCTCTGTGGGTTCAAGGCCAGCTGGTCTACAGCGTGAGCACCAGGACACCTGGAGAAAAAAGGGGAAACCTTTGTCTCAAAAAAATACCCACACAAAAAAAAAAAAAAAAAAAGGGTAAAAAATGTAGTGCATTAACAAAGATAACTGATTTAGCCCTTTTAGTCAAGAACTTTATATTTGCAAAGGCTAAAGCAATTTTATTAAATAAATTTGTTGGCAATTTTCACGTGGATTCTGTTTACTCCCATCCTTGGCTCTTATCTCCCACCATCTCTTTCTTTAGCCCCCTTCCATAGAAATGCCTTTCCCACATTCATGTCGTGTGTGTGTGTGTGTGTGTGTGTGTGTGTGTGTGTGTGTGTGTGTGTCATTGGGTTTAGCAGAATTATTTTAAAAATATTTTACTTATAATTTTTATTTTATGTGTATGAATGTACTGGTTACATGTAAGGTTTGCAACTGCTCATTAGCGCATCCTGGGCTTACCTGTTGTACACTGAAGACAGTAACTGCTCCTCACTCAGAATCCATCAGTATCAATAGTTCAGCTTGGAAGGTAGGCTCCAAGGAGTCCTGCCCTTGTCACCAATTAACTGTTCAAAGGCCCAGTCTTGTGCGATCCCAGAGCACTTAACCACAGGTCCCATGAGAACATATTTAAGATGGCCTTCTCCTGCCCTGAGGAGAGCATGTCCCAGCCATTTTCCCAACCTTCTGGCTCTTACATCTTTTCTATTTTCTCTTCCACAATCTTCCCTGGGCTTCAGAAGGACTGGTACATAAAGTAATTATAACATAAGTAATTATTTTAACAAAACACAAGATCAGCCCATGACTGATAAGATACAGACTGATGATAAGTTCCATTTTTCTTGGCCAGGCAATGGAGTTTTGAATCAGGGGCCTCCTGTGTTGCTGGGGATCAGTGATCTTCTCTGCCTCCACTTCCCTCTTCACTGGTGATGCTGGTATCACAGTCCTGAATCAAACATTCCAGCTTGCTCTCATGCGGGGACCAGTATACCTACTGGAACCTCCACAAAGGGTATTTTCTCCCCATATCTTAAAATGCTGTACTTCTCAGGTCTCTATAAGTGTCAGCTGTGAGTAGCTGCCTTATGTAACTTATTCTTTATCCCCTTGCCATTAGTTTACTGTGTTATGGTATATTGATTTCCTCATAGTAGTTAACTGAAATGATTTTGTGGTTCTCTTTATATCTTTTTTTTTTTTTTTAGATTTTATTTATTTTTGTATGTGTATGAGTGTACTGTCTGCATTGTAGGTCTGTGCACCCGTGTCCTGCAATGCCATGGTCAGAATAGTGTGTTGGATTCCCCTGGAACTGGAGTTCTCCTGGAATTGGAGTTACAGACAATTCTCAGCTGCCATGTGGGTGCTGGGGATTGAACCCAGGTCCTCTGCAAGAGCAGTCGGTGCTCTGAACCGCTAGGCTATCTCTCCAGCCCCTCCCCTTTATATCTTATACTAACTATGCTGCCTCACAGTGAGGTGGTCTCTTTACAGTCTGATTTATCACTGGAAATGACAGTGAATAATTTGCCAAGAGACCAAGTCATAGACACATATGATATCTCTGATGCCAGGTTTAGTATGTTACCAAAAACTCCCAAGGATATGGTTTTAAGTACATATGCAACTGTATATGACCGTTTATTTTGCGATTTTATAATCTTTATTTAAATTTTAGAATATTCATTGGAAAATGAAAATATTCTTTTATTCATTTACTAATTTAATGTATGCATATCAATTTCAATTAAGTAATGCATCAGTATTTTCATCCCTGTCTGTCTGCATTAATTCATACATTACTATGCACCTGCTTCTCCGCATATGTTTGTTCAAGATTCACCATTTTGGTGCATGGCATCACAGACTCAGAGGCCATATGGCTACCCTGGTTTGGTCCAAGTTTTGATCAATCAAATGATGCCAAACTGAATCATAAAATTTTAAAGAAGACAGAAATCTGATATAAAGCCAACCTACTGAAGTACTTTCTTAAAGTAACATGTGCCCTGAGCATCAAAAGATGGGAACCATAAGCTATACCAAATACATAAACATATAAAAATATGCTTTCCCTTACTGGTTGTCTCAGAGACAAATTGCCATAGATTTGTTTCATCCCTAAAGGAAAATGCATCTTTCAAAGTTTTTAACTGGTACTGTGCTTGCGTGGATGACTGAAAATTTAACTTGTCCTGTGCATGTGTAGATGACTGAAATTTTTCTTTACCACCAGTAGCAATGGCTTTTATCCCATGAAGCGGGAGAGTTTATTCATTCACCTGTAGCAATCTAAAAAGAAGAGAAAGCCAATGCTGTATTTTAGCAATGTTTAAATGCTTCTAAAATGTTCAGAAATATTTTGAAAGATCACAATAGAATCATCTGGAAAGCGGATCCAGGAGTTTGGCCATTGCCCCTTCTGTGACTCTGGTCCAAACTATTCAGTTATGTGTAGCACTTCTGTCCTAGTTACTTTTTTATTGCTGGGATAGAAACAGTGACCAAAACCAATTTGGAGAGGGAACAGTTTATTTGACTTAATGCTCACAGTCTAACATCAGGGACAGCCAAAGCTGAGACTCAGGGCGGGAAACTGGAGCACAGATCACGGAGGCACACTAGCTCGCTCCCCCGCTCCATGCTCAGCCTGCTACGTATAACACAGGACCACCTGGCTAGGAGTTACAATGTCTACAGCGGGCTGGGCCCTCCCACATCACTCAACAATCAAGGAAATGCACACAGACACATACCCATAGGCCAATCCAATGGAAGGAATTCTTCAACTGAGGTTCCCTTCACCCAGATATCAAACTGTCTAGCACAATCAATCCCTTACCAACTTGACACAGAAGCACATCACTGTTAAACTACAACTTTTCCATTTCTTATTCCCAAGATCTCATGTTAATACTAATATTGAAACATAAAACCGTACAACTTTAAAAGTCTCACAGTCCTTAAAAATTCAAATACTTCAAAAGGTCAAAGTCTCTTTAAAAAGTCATTAACTGTAGGTTCCTATAAAATACAAAACAAGTTACATACTATCTTCTTATAAAAGGGAAGGGCTGGCCACACTTAAGCAAAATCAAAGTCCAGCAATGTTTCTCAGTGTTGGTTGGCTGGGATTCACTCACAATCTTCTGGGTTCCAAAGGACTTTGGCAGCTCGTCTATGGTTCTGCCGTCCTCACACACACCGTGCCTCGCAGACTCAGGCTGGCTCCACTCCACTGCTGCCGCTGCCCTTGGTGGTCATCCCATCTCCTGACATTTCCAATATGTTGGGATCTTTTCTGAAAGTGAGGCTGCAGTTTCACCAGTGGTCTCTCCTGGCATCTCATGGTGCAAAGACTCATACTATCTCCATGACCCCTTCACCCTTCCAACACCAGGACCCTGTAGGAGATTTTTATACATTACTAACTTCTAGTTCCATCTTGAGATGGAGGCTCAGGACCCCTCTGGACCAGTTTCTGTGTGCTGACCCTAAAGAAATACTTCCCAGAAGATTTTGCCACAATGATGCTACTCACAGCTGATTTTTCAGCCCCACTTAACCATCATCAGTTGTCCAGTAAAGCAAAGGTTTCACTTCAGTGTTTCTGGTCTTTACTTAATCAGAGCTCATTCTTTAGCCCCACCCAGCAGCTGTCTAGAAACCACAAATTCTCAATTCAAAATGTCATACAAACAATTGTGATAATCTTTGCTTCCCTTGATACTTCACAAGCCAGGGTTCCATGCTCCATACCAACAGCTCACTAAGCTCTGAGCAGTCAGTGGCTTTTCCAGTTCAAATTTCCAAATGCTACCAAAAGATGCCCCCCAAACAACATGGTCAAGTCTTTTATAGCAATACCCCACTCAAGGTATCAACTTCTATATTAGTTACTTCCTGTACTGTGATAAAAACACTGACCAAAAACAACTTGGAAAGGAAAGAGTTTGTTTGGCTTACAGCTCCCAATTCATCATCAAGGGAAGCAAGCCAGGAGCTCAGGGCAGAATCCTGGAGCACAGGCCACACAGGAATGCCACTTTCTGGCTTGTTCACCTGGCCTGTACTCAGCCTGCTTCCATATACAGCACAGGACCACCCACCCAGGGGTGACACCACTCTTCATCGGCTGTCTAATCTCTTATCACTCAACAGTCAAGGAAATGTCCACAGACATGGACACAGGCCAATTCAGTGTAGGAAATTCCTCAACTGATGTTCCCTCCATTCAGGTGTGTCAAGTTGACAGCTGAAAATATCCAGCACATCATCCAGTTTCCAAAATTAGTAGATGCCATTGTGAAAATATACATAATGACACAAGATAAATGATGATACAAGCTAAAATGTACAGAATGATAAACAAAAGTGATAAAATTCATCTTAGATTTAATCTGGAAAAGCATTTCAGGAAACCACGAAACACTGACTAAACCTGATGGCAAGATCATTTAGTGTTCAAATCAAAGACCTCCAGAGCTTAGTTGTATGGTTACTGATGACATGTATCCATGAGATGCATAGTTCTTAAAACCCATTATCTAAGAAGTTCAACTTTTGGACCTGGGAGATAGCTCATCAGGTTGAAGTGTTTGTTGCACAAGCTCGACAACCTGAATTAAATTCCAAACTCACAGTAGAAGAAAAACCAAATCCAAAATGTTGTCCTATAACCTCTATAGGCATGCAATGGCACACCTATGCCTGCACACACACACACACACACACACACACACAGAGAGAGAGAGAGAGAGAGAGAGAGAGAGAGAGAGAGAGAGAGAAACAGAAAGAGACAAAGAGAACACATACATTTTATAATGCAACAGTTTTAGCACTATGTACTTAAAGAAATGTTGGCAAGCTGGAGCACTTCAGAAACATGACACCAAATCTCTGCTGAGCCCAGTCTATCTCTCTCATCTGTGGGATTCTAAGAAGTTATAATATCAGGCAATACAGGCAACTCTCCACAAGAGATTCCAAGAGATGTCCTATATTTGCTACCAAATTTGTTCTGCATAAAAGAAACACTATTAGATAAGAATGTTTCAGGAATACTATAAGAAAAGTACAATATTAGAAGTGTCATTTAGTTTCTAAAGTATATGTAATTATGTTCCCTGTTGTTACCCATAATTCCCCATACTAAAGTCTTAAGAGTAATAACTTGGGATATAACGGTATGGAATTTATTTAATTTCTTTATTCATATGTTTTTTCCTCAAAAAGAAACAAATAATTTTACTTATATCTAAAGAGTATTTAATGAATCAGTACAAACAAGAGCCCTTTACTCTGATACCAATAGTATCTAGCATGTAGTAGGTCCTTAGTAATTGAAATAGATTGACTCCTTTGCTACCTCTTTTAGTACATCAGAAAGAGTGTCAGTCCTCAAAGAACTGTGGCAGTGGGAGAAGGATGAGTTCACCAACTTGAGATGCTGGGTTTCTCTGGGCTGTAGAACTTCCGACAGCAGATGAAGAGGCTGGGTGCAGGTAGATGCTCTTCCGCTGTATCCTCTCCACACAGCACTGCCCTTTGCACTGGATTCCACCACTGATTCTAAAATGGAAAAGAAAGGCCCAACTTTTCTTTTACAACAAGAAAGTTTTAATTGAAAACAAGAGTGTCCAGCTGAATACGGCCTCAGCAGATTCCCAGTTAAATTAGAAGGGGCTTTTCGTTTAAGTCCTAGTGTTGATATGTCACTGTGCTCTGTCACTCTGAAAAGCTATAGTTCTTTGTTATCAGCACTGAGCTCTGGCAGGCTTCTGATGTAGACTTAGACTAAAATAGAATGCCAGAATGATGAAGGCGCTGCTTACCTTCAAAAACCTGCAGGCTGCAGACAGGCGCAGGGGGGCTGGCACACTGCCTTGTCCAGCACAGTGCCTTTGATAATCATCCACAATCACTTTAGCATTTGAGATTGTAATTTGAAATCTTCATAGGGTTGATTGAATTTCAACAGATGCATGAATATCTGTGATTCCATTAGAGGTATAGCATCCAAATTCCTTATTCCCTAGGGAAATAGTTGATGGTAATAACGGTTTTTACTTTTTAATATGAAAATTCTTCTTAGGCAATATTTAAAGAAAGAAGATTACAAGTTGAAGAGAAGCCCAGCTTGCCAATAATTACTGTCATTCATGGAATAACAATCCTGTGACAATTTTCTGCCAGGTTCTGAATTAGGTGCTAGGAACAGGAAAACAAAGATGCTGGGTCTACCAGCAGAGAGATGCATCAAGGAATGAGTAATTATGAGCTACAGGAGCAAGTAAAGTATCATGCATAGAATGTCACTGAGATGACAAGTAACAGAATACCAGAAACTGGGGCTGGAGAATGGCTCAGTAGCCAAGTGAATTGGATGCTCTTGCAGAGGAAGGACCCAGGTTCCGTTTCTAGCACCTACATGGCAGCTAAAAAAAATCTGTAACTCCAGTTTCAGGGGATCCAACACCCTCTTCCAGCTTCTATGGGCACTACATGCACATGGTACGCTTAGATACACATACACACACAAGAAAATAAATATTTTAAAAAGGCAGAGAAATGGTGCATGGCCAACCTCTACCTTTTTCATGACCAGATCCATGGCCTCTGGCTAGGTATTGATATGGTCTAAATTTTGTTAGGTATAAACAAGATTCTCTTTATTTTTAATTTTTTTTTAATTATTATTGTTATTTTATGTGTATGAGTATATTTCCTGTATGTATGTAAGTCCATTTGTGTTGTAAAATCCCTGCCAAGGTCAGAAGAGGGCATTAGTTACCCTGGAACTGGAATTATGAATGGTTATTAGCAGCCATGGGGGTGCTGGGAATGGAAACTAGGCCCTCTATAAGAGCAGGCAGTGCTCTTAACTGCTGAGACATCTCTGTAGCCCTCAAACAAGATTTTCTTTAGGAACAGTTAAACAATCAGATTTAAGTCTTATTGGAAACTGAGACTCATTAGTAAGGAATTAACCCCACCTTCTATACTTTCTTTGAATTCCGCGCGCGCACACGCGCACACACACACACACACGCACACACACACACATAGAAGTGGGGGAGGTTGCACTGAACTGTCCTCACTATCTGTCCTTTACTATATAAAAAAGACCTTGGAGACAGACGGGCGTGGTGGCACACGCCTTTAATCCTAGCACTTGGGAGGCAGAGGCAGGTGGATCTTTGTGAGTTCAAGGTCATCCTGGTCGACAGAGTGAGTTCCAAGACAGCTGAGGCTACAAGGAGACCCTGTGTCAAAAAGACCAAAAAAAAAAAAAAAAAAACCCTTTGGTATGTGCTTACTTTTCTACTCACCTATCACAATATATAGGTAAAGAGAGTTTAAATAATATATATTGTGAAATACAGATATTTTACCACATTTTTGCCAATAAAACATACTTCTTTTCAGCATATGTGGATATTATTTTCAAAGCCCAGTTCTCTCTATATTAGTGTTTATGCAACGTGGCATTACTGCTTCAAGGTTTAATCAATAATTTCCATATTAACTTCAAACCAGAATTTAACTTTCACATCAAAACTACTAATGGAGTTAGTAGTACTTTATTGGACACCCCCATTGTATACTCTATTCACAGTACTGAATCAAGTAAGTCATTTTCACAATTCTTAAACCCTGAATACTCAACTTGAAAATGTATTGATTCTTTGAGAAATTCATATGATGCATTTTGACCATAATTTAATCCCCTTCCTCCTTATTCCACTGCCAACTTCTAACCTCCTCCAATCTTGTGCCATCTTTTTATTCTTACACTTTTACCCAAAAGTAAAAACAAAGCCGAATATTTTTTTTGCATTTCATTAATTTCATTACATATTTTCAAAAGTGAATGAGTCAAATATAAGAGTAGAATTCTTTGACTTTTATCACGGTAAATCAGTCCTTTGCTGCTGAGGACCACAAGGCAGGGTATTCTCAGTTCAGTATCTATAGCTTTACGCAGTGGACAACTGAATGAAGGAAAACCCATTCTGCATATCTCTAGAGGCTGCCATTGATGTTCTCCTTTGCAGTGGACGAGTCCTTTGTCCACCCTCACCCTACTAGTTCAGGAGGGCAAGGACTTGAGAATTCCCTTTATAATGGCATCTTTGCTCCTGGAACAAAAGGAAGCATTAAAACAATTCTGAGGACAGCAGAATTCTATAAAACATTTCAAAAAGACCTACAACCATTATTTCTGAAACTGTTTAGAAGTATACAATCAGAGGGAACTCTCCAAAATTCTTCTATGAAGCCAACATCACTCTATTACCAAAACCGGCAAAGACAGAACTAAAAAGGAGAATTATAGACCCACTCCCTCATGAACACAGAGGCCAAAATTCTAAACAGAAGAACTGGCAATCACATACAGACCACACATCAAGAAGATCATCCATCATGACCAAGTTGGATCATACCAGAGATGCAGGGATGGTTTCAACATACGAAATCAATAAAACATCATCAAACACACAAAACGGAATCAAAGACAAAAACCACACATCATCCAATTGATGCTGAAAAAGCCTTGACAAAATCCAGCACCCCTTCATGCTTAAAGTCCTAGAAGGAATTGGATTGGAGGGATCATTCCTCAATGTAATCAAAGCCATATACAGGAAACCAACAGCCATATCATCCTAATGGGGAAATGACGGAAACATTCCCTTAAGGTAGGAACTCGGCAAGGCTGCCCCCCTATCACCACTCCTTTTCAATATCAGTGCTTGAAACACTTGCTAGAGCAATAAGGCAAGAAAAGGAATTAAAGGAGTACTAATTGGAAACGAGGAAGTCAAACTATCCCTATTTGCTGATGATATGATTGTTTACTTAAGAGATGCAAAAAACTCCACCAGAAAACTCCTAGAAACGATTAACAGTTCAGCAAAGTGGCAGATACAAAATTAACCTTAGAAAATCAATGGCCTTTCTTTACACCAAGAACAAGCAACTGGAGAAGAATTAAAGAGACCTTCCCACTCACAATAGCCTCAAAAACATTAAGATACTAGGAACAAACCTACCAAAGATACCAAAGACCTCTACAACAAAAATTTTAAACCTTAAAGAAAGAAATTGAAGAACATCAGAAGATGGAAACCTCCATCGCTCATGGATTGGGAAAATTAACATTGTTAAAAATGTCCATTTTACCAAAACTCTTGTAGATTTAATGCAATCCCAATCAAAATCCCCAGAGTTCTTCACAGGCTTGGAAACAAAAGTTCTTAAATTCATTTGGAGAAACAAAAGACCCGAAGCCAAATCAATCCTGAGTGAAAAGAGCTACACAGGAGGGATCTCTATACCAGATTTTAAACTATACTACAGGGCTATAGTCATAAAAACAGCCTGGTACTGGCACAAAACAGATGTTGACCAATGGAACAAAACCGAAGATCCAAATCTGAGCACATACAATTCAGCCACTCATATTTGACAAGGGGGCCAAGAAACCACAATGGAGAAAAGACAGCATCTTCAGCAAGTGGTGGTGGCAAAACTGATCACCACTTGTAGAAGAATGAAATTAAACCCCTACCCTCTGCCCTGTACAAAAGTCAACTCCAGATGGATTAAAGACCTCAACGTGAAACCCCAAACTCGGAAGATGATAAAGAAAAAGTTTGGCAGCAGACTACAAGACATAGGCGTAGGAAAAGACTTCCTAAATCACAGCAGCTGCACAAGAATTAGGTCGACAATTGACAAATGGGACCTCATCAAACTCAAAGCTTCTGTACATCAAAAGAAACAATCAAGAAGTGAAGAGAAATCCCACAGAGTGGGAGGAAACCTTCACTGCAGATACATCTGACAAAGCATTGATTCCAGAATATAAAACTACTCAAAAACAAGAAAAAAGAAAACAAACGACCGCTCAATAGATGGAGCAAGAAACTGAACAGAGACTTCACAAAGCGAGGAATTAGAGATTGATAAAACACCTCAAGAATGCTCAACATATTAATCATTAAGGAAATGCAAATGAAAACCACTTTAAGATATCACTTACTTACTCAGTAAGACTGGCTAGGATCAAGAAAACAAATGATACCAAGTGCTGGAGAGGTTGTGGGAAAGGGGAAACTCATCCACTGCTGGTGGGAATGTAACTTCGTACAGCCACTATGGAAAGCAGTGTGGGAAACCCTTGGAAGACTTGGAAGAAACTTGCCACCCGACCCAGCCATACCACCCTGGGCATGTACCCTCAAGACTTACGCCACCACAGGATACATGCACGGCCATGTTTATTGCAGCTCTCTTCACAATAGCAAGAGCTGGAACCAACCTAAATGCCCCTCAACTGACGAATGGATAGAGAAAATGTGGTACATCTACACAATGGAGTTCTATGCAGCAGAAGAAAGAATGACATCACGAGCTTTGCAGGAAAATGGCTGGAAGCTAGAGGACATCATGCTGAGTGAAGTAACACAGTCCCAGAAAAACAAACGACGAATGGTATCCCTCATCGGTTGCTAGTGCCAATTACCCAGTTGTAAGTATTTCTTGTGTTAGGGCCCCCTGAGCTCTGTACAAAGCAGTTGGACATAATGCATTTGGAAACAACAACAACAACAGAAAATACTGCATCAAAGAACTGACTGAAACAGTGAACTTCTGCTCAAAACAGCAACGTCCCCATGGAAAATAGTGAAAAAGACTAAGAAATGGAAAGCATGTTGGCAGAAGCAGAGTATGACTGCGGTGGAATGAGCAGAACACTGTTAATTTGTAATAAAAAAAAAAAAATAAATAACAATTTAAAAAAAAAAACATTCTGAGGAAGCAAACGTCTTTTAAAGTGGTGTGTGGTAAAGGAAAGCATAAGGGTGGTCAGTCTTTAAGGACAATGCCATGTACAGGGAAAGAAAAGTGACGGAGATAAAGAGGACATACTTAACTGTCTGGTTTTAGTCTGAGTATCAGAAAGTGTGCAGAGGCTTACCAACTCTTGCTCTGTGGTGATTATTAACTGCTTTAAGCTGGTAATGGATATTACAGTTTTTCCTTTAAGCAGTGAACTTTCTTATGTGGCCGTGATCAGCCTGGAACTCCCTTTGTAGACTACCTGGCCCAGGCCTGCCTCTGGAACAGTGGGATTAAAGGCATGCACCAACACACCCAGGAACAGTACACTTTTAAAATTGCTGTTCCTAGTCAAAATCTGTATGGTAAATGAAGTGTGATGCCCTGTAGTAGTATTCAGAACCTGGGATTTCCATCAGAGCACTTTTCCTAATATAAATAATATTAGTACATTTAGATGTTACATAGGCAATAGCTGTCTTCTATAGCTGTTATCTCTTTTTTTTTAAATATATTTTTATTAATTTTATTTATTTCTGTATGTGTATGAATGTCCTGTCTGCATGCAGGTCTGTGCACCCGTGTCGTGCAATGCCGCGGAGGTCAGAAGAGGGTCTCGGATCCCTGGAGCGTGGAGTTCTCCTGGAACCGGAGTTTCAGATGGTTTTCGGCCGCCAGGTGGGTGCTGGGGATCGACCACCGGGTCCTCTGTAAGAGCAGTCGGTGCTCTTAACCGCTAGGCCATCTCTCCAGCCCAGCTGTTATCTCTTTAGCAACAATGTTCTTACATGATTTCTCAAAAACTCCTATTTTCCATGTATATTTTTAGGGTCATGGCAGTAAGGGAGGGAGTGACTTAATTTCTCTAAGCACAGCCAAATGCAAAAATGGCCTGGATGCTGCCATGGAGAGAAACAAGGTTGATAAATTTTAATAAATAAAGATGTGACTACTGTCCTCATTCTTTCAGGATTTTTTAAAACAATAAACTCAGAATGTCAAGCAGATCATAAGAATAACCCATAATATTTCTAGTAATATTTTATAAAGAAACCCTAACAAGTTGTAGCTGTCAGAATGAGCCTTCTTATGAGATAGGACAATAAAAGCAACAGCAAGATGTATGATGAACTCGACAGTGCAGAAGAACGGCCGTCCAAGTCTATGTCGAGCTTCCCTGCTGGTTTGAACTACAGTTTATAACAACTAAAGTGTGCTTGTGTGTAGGTCTGTGTTGGTTTTCATTCTGGCTAGATTGTGAGTTTATTTAAAAATGTTATCACAATTTTGAAAATAAGTTTGAAATATATGCATCTTTATTGTTTTCTGTTTTGTAATGACACCTTAGACTAATAAAAGCGTAAGAAGAGAGCCAGGCGTGGTGGCACATGCCTTTAACCCTAGCACTTGGAGGCAGGGCAGTTGGTATCTTTGTGAGTTCAAGGCCACCTGGTACAGAGTGAGTTCCACAGGCCAGCTGGGCTTATAGGGAGACCCTGTCTCAAAAAGCCAAAAAAAAAAAAAAAAGAGTAAGAAGAGAAAGATGAATTTTTACTTTTTTAAATACACTAAGATAAAATTTCCTGTATCTGTTTGCCTTCTTCCCTCTGGCCCCTTTGTCCACAAGAAAGCATGCATTATATATATATATAATATAAGATATATATATAATAAATATATATTTATAAAGGAAAAAGTGAATGCCATCATCACTTGCTCAAAGGTCCTGTGTTGTCTCTTATAAATTAGTACAGTGACTGATATATAATATCATTGATATATATATACAGTGTATTTATAAATGGAAAGAGACAAATGAAAATTGCATGTGATATGGCATATTGCACAGAATTAAATGTTGTTTGAAGGGTATCTTTCCATAAAATTGAAAGGTCATTTCATATATTACTCATTTTGTTCAAGGGAAAACAACCACAAATAATATATTTGAAGAAAAGGCAACATTAATTAGAGGGAAAAACTTGAGGAGGCTGAAAAAAATTGTATAAAATAGGAAAATTGTTGTACAATAGAGAGCAGATTGTACGTTTGATCATTTTGAGAGAAAGTATATACCACCGTGGCATGAATGATATTATTGTGCCCTCTTTGCTGACTGAAAATAAAAAGATGATAGCTCAAAACTACCTAAAAGCCATCACAGAGAATGGTGAGAACCCTAGAAACCACATCTCAGCTCACACATTGCATGGAGTAGGTTTGATGTGTGTGAAGTGTTTTTGATAAAAAGGTGATGATGACAGACTCCTTTCAGAGTTTCTTTTACTCAAGAAAAGAAAGTCATAAACAAGTAATAGTAAGCCCATATATCCATGAAAGATGTCTATAGATTCTATCTACTAAGTTTAAAATGTATTTCAGAATTTTCCATCCTTAAACCAATCTAAAGAGGATCATCACTTCTAAGGTTTTTGTCATCATTCTCAATATTTCATTATTTTTTACTTGAAGGTTTGTAAACAACCAAAATGGAGAATGTGGAAAACTCATCTATTTAAGAAGTTAGATATTGATGCCAGGCATGGTGGTGCATACCTTTAATCCTAGCACTTGGGAGGCAGAGGCAGGTGGATCTTTGTGAGTTCAAGGCCTGACTGGTCTACATAGTGAGCTCCAGGCCAGCTAGGACTAAAGGGAGACCCTGTCTCAAAAAGACAAACAAACAAACAAAAAAGAAGTTAGATAGTGGCAATTTCAGTGTTTCACTTGTTCCTGAACACCCAATCACATAAACTATGCCATGTCATTTTGTAGCTGATAATGAGATGTAGGAACTTTTTTGTGCATGCAGCAAATATGCTAATATGTACTTCTGACAGAAAAGACTGGCACCTGAGAGTGGCAAGGAAGTCTTTTTTGTAAATGAATCACAAGTTGTCCTTCTATTGTGAATTTCAAACTCTACCAACCTGCAAAATGATCTGGACCACAAAGCCCACAGAAATATTGTCCGCATCTGCAGCATAGATCCAAAATACAAGGACTTGAAAATCCTTTCTCTTGCTTCCCTGAACTCTTCTGGAAATTTGGTTTGTCAGTCCCAGCACAGACTTTCAGCTGTGGCCGTATCAGTGCATGCAGCTGGGTAAAGACCTATGCAAAATATCACATCATGCTGGAAAGCAGAAGGCAAAGAAGCCAGCTCTTAACTGCAGAGGGGACATGACAGGATGACATTTGAACCTAAGCTCAGTAAGGGCAAGTTGTAAGCATGTAGATCCGGGTTCAATGAGGGTGAACTGTGAAAACACAGTTCCAGGCTCTGAAGTGACCCAGTTGTTATCTGCCCCAAGTCCTGATGTTTTCGAACTTACAGATAAGTGGTCAGAGTCTCTATGCATATCTTTAGATTTTTATCTACCTTGTAAATTTTATCTTTTACATTCATTCACATCAAAATTCTTCACCTTTGTTCACTCCGATTCACATTTATTTTATTTCTGCCTAGCTCTGCTCTGTATTATCTATATTCATTTAAACTTTTCAATTATTTGAGTAAGAAATGTACATATCCTGCTACCTTCTTTATTTCACTATAGGCTCAGTGTTTAAGATATGATCTGGCCCCAAGTTACTGATTATATTAACAATAAGGATTTATAGTATTGAGAAAATTTATATTGATATTCCCCTATACCTATAATATAAATATTTTACATATTTTTGTTAATGCCAATGATAGATACAATATATTAGTATCTACATCTCTGTATACATGTACAATATTCTACAATGTGGCATAATGCCACAACAAAAAGTAGGTCTTATTCACAAAGAACTCTGCTCAAGAGTTAAACATAAGTTAACCATATCAGCTATCAATACTACTGCTAGGTACTAACCAAAAGACTAAAAACAAGAATTTGCAAACAGTTTGTGCATATTAATATCAGTGCATTTCATAATAACCAAAATACAGAAACAAAAACCTCATCTAGCAAGTAATCAAATATACATAAGCAATATTATTCACTCTTAAAAATAAGGTAAATTCATAGAATGCTGAAGTGTTGAATAAACTTATAGCATACTAAGTGAAAGAAAAGTAAGTGCCCACTCAGCATGCAGACTGCGAGGAAATCGTGGGCAGATATTCTTCACACAGGGAACTAATGCCTGGGATATACAAAGACAAAGACCCTTCCCATCAAATGGAACAATGTGCTAAACAATTCTCAAAAGCAGAAATAGAAAAGACAGATAAAATTTTGAAAAGTGCTCATCCTTAGTCATCAGCTAAATGCAAATCAAAACTACTTTGAGATTCTGTCTTACTCTAGTATGAAACAAGAAAACAAATGACAACAAATGCTGGCAAGGCTGTGAGAAAAGAGGAACTCTTACCGCTGGTGGGAAAGAAAGCTGGTGCAGTCACTAAAGTTATCATGGTCGAAGCTTCTCAAAAACCTTAAACTACCTGGGCTTGGTGGCCCATGCCTTTAATCTCAGCACTCTGGAGGTAGAGGCAGACAGATCTCTGTGAGTTCAAGGCCAGCCTGGTCTACAGAGTGAGTTACAGGCCAGCTGGGGCTATGGGGAGACTCTGTCTCAAAAAGAAAAAAACAAACAACAAAACAAAACAAAACAAAACAACAACAACAACAACAAAACCCTTTAAACAAGAGCTGCTACGTGACCAAGCTATAACATTTTGGGGCATGTGTTCCAAGAATTGTATATGTTCCGCAGAGATGCTGGCATGTTCTGCTCACTACAGCTCTCATCAGAATATCCAGGAAATAGAATTAGCCAAATGTCCATCCACTGATGAAAATATGGTTCATATGCATAATGGAATGTTATTCAGCTGTTAAGGAAATGAAAGTATGAAATTTGCAGAAAAGGGACTGGAATGACAAATGTATTAAGTGAGGTGATCCAGAGTTAGAAAGACAAAAACCCAGTGATCTCTCATTTGCAGATCAGATCTTCTAATCTTTAGAAAAAGATTTACTTATGTTTATTTGTGGATATGTGTCTGTGTCAGAGTATCCCACGTGTGAACATAAAGCCCACAGAGGCCAGAGGAGTGTATCAGATCTTCTGGAGCTGGTTATAAGTGGTTGTGAACCAAACTTGGATACTCAGAAGAGCAGCAAATTGTCTCAAACCTTGAGCCATCTTTCCATCTCCAGTTTATACATGTGTGGAAGGTGTAGAATTCAGAAAACTGGAAAGGAGTCCATAAGATGGAAAAGGAAAGATTTTTAGGGGGAGGATGGGAAATGTAATTAAATACAATGTGAAGTACAGGGAATTTGAGATATGGCTCCTTGCCTAAGCGTTCACGAGGCCCTAGGTTCAATTACTAGCACTATAAAATATACATATATGAT